>QTSX02001615.1:0-159643 GCA_014839935.2 Entomophthora muscae
AAAGATTTATTTTTATTGTAATCTTGAGTCCATATTTGGAAGGTTCTCAAAACCTTTTCATACAAATCTGGAGCCATGAAAATGGATAAAATGCCTCTGTTCCTAAATTGGATAGCTGTTGATTGGCTGTTAAACTGTTATTTTTACATTTTAGGCTGCTCATACTACACATCTTGTATGAGTTCATTTTGTTTTGTGCTTGTGTATTGCTTCTAGATTGCTCAAGCTTTGTTTCACTTTAGTTTTTCTGTTGGTGCCTCATATGAATCCTGATTGAATTATAATATACTTTGGAACAGCATCCATCCATTTCACTTGTTGTGTCAGTTCATTTTGTTTGTGGTTTGAACTACACTGCTTGATGTTTGGTATAATTTTGTATAATGGGCTAGTGAAATTTTGTTTTTTGTTTGACAGTCCATTTATTAACTGAAATTTTATAAATCAATTGAATCCTGAATCTTGCGCAACTTGGATTTTGTTTAAATTGTAAATCATTTTGTTTAAATATGAGGTATTTTTGGTTATTGCCATAGCTTTTAAAACTACTATAGTGAATATGAGATAGAATATATAGTGATTGCCAATACTACAAAACAGTACTAGGTTGATAGGATCACTGGCCACCAGCATGAGTGGGGAAAGTGAGTTGCGCAGAATCAGAAAACTGAACAATTGAATTTCCCAATTTGGAGACAGACTCATTTTGAAGAGCAAAAGCAAAATAGAGAGATTTGTCCTCAAAAAAACCCATTGAAGGCAAAATTAAAACACAGTAATCGGCAGTATTCACAACAATTCTTGTGGAAGGAGAACCTGAGTATGAGTTGAATTTTATGTTGATTTCCTGTAAGGATTGATACCATCTAGAATATTTGGTGTCTTGGAAAGGCTATCCCAATTCTGAAAATTCCTGGGTTTCTCATTATGATTGTTCCAATTACCCAGATCTTATCCAAGAATTCTATAAGCACAATCTGCTGTCATTATCTACAACAAGCTTAACTTAGGGGCAATGAAACTTCTGCCTGCCCACAATAACTTATCTTATCCCATCTTCTGGATGGTGGTATTGTGCCCCGGGTTAAAGCAGAGGGTAATGTCACATAGATTTCATAATACCAGGAATTATTTGGCCAAGTAGGAAGGCTCAAAAAGCCAGAAAACCTTTAACAAAATTAGTCAATTTAACAATTTGAATCAAATGTTTGATCAAAAATGGGTTACAGCTGCTCCAGTTTGCCAGTTAAATCTGATCCCCCCATAAGCTGATGTTGATAAATTGACGTAATTTGAGGGTCACTGATATGATCTTATTAATCAGCATGGTCATCAGAAGTTGGTCACTCAAGGTTTCTTTGCAAACTGGACTAGATACTCACTTGACAATGTGGAAGAAATAGGAGCCCAGGATCAAGGCGGTATTGCTTAGTCAAATTTTGATATATATTGAATAATTTTCACTGTTTCAACTCTTAAGAGTTGAGTACTACCAAATTTTTTACTCAATAAAATCAAAATTCCCTTGGTCTAACTTTAATTTCAAATGCATCATGTAGTTGACCTGCTGCGCTACATTACCTTCAATCTCATTCTTAGCCTGATTATTACAGGAAGATGGGGCCCTGTCATTGGTACTTTGTTGTTGCCTCCGCCTAATGTTAATCCAATGCCTGCCAATCTCTAAGTTGTTCCTCCTACATTTGAAACTGAAACGTTGGTTCTATCTCAATGTCCTGAATTTTATGCTGAAGTTACTCTGATTCTCTTGCAGGCTATTTATCTTGGGCTCTTTTGGTTAGGGTTAATCATTTTACTTAACTCTAGTATCTCATTTGGAAATTTCATAAAACAGTATTTGAAGCTGTGTTGGTGGTTAATCATTAACTCCATGTGGATTTGGGTGGTGATTCTCCACCACTTGGAGACAACTTTTTACTATCCAGCAATTTCTGTCACAAAGTGAGTCCCTTTTCCAGGGGCTCCTTAAGGTAAGCAGAAAGTGGGTTGACTTCATTGGGTGTGAGACAGTAAATGGGTTGTGCTTTGGGGACTGCACCTTTGAGTTGAATGTTGTGCTGTATGTGTTTCTTGAATGGCAGTCCCGGTAGGGCTTCCTTAAAGATTTATGGGTGTTGGTCCACAATCCCCTGATCCTAAGGGGTAACAGTATCCTGCTGACCCTTGAAGTGTATGACTGTATACTGGCATGAGTCCCAGTCAATTGCCTTGAGGTTATCCTTTTCTTTTTGGGTCTCTATAATGCATACAAATGTGTGGTCCCAAATAAGTTGGTCTGCTGTGTCAGGGTAAATTTGATGATTGACTCCTTTTTGTTTGATGGTCAACATTGAGGTGGCCCAGTCTTAGTGGGGGTTGTTTTTTCTCAACCAGTCCAAGACAAGTACCACATCAAATCTGGGGAAGTTAATAACAGGTCCTTGGATGGTGGAGTGTAGGTTTTCTATGGTGATGAAAATAGAAGCAGCATCCTGGGTAATAGCAATGTGATGTTCTTCAGATAAAACTATGTTCTTAATCTGCAAAGGATTAGTAGCTAACTTGTTGTATTCACAAAGTTGTTGTTGACTAGGGTATAATCTGTGCCTGAGTCCAAGAGCACTGAACCGGTATAACTTTGAAAGAAGAAATGGTAGTGAATTCAGCTTAATGGGATGTCTGAAAATGGTGTAAAGTACTGGATCTCCTGAAGGAACCTGGATCATTGGAAATTGATCCATGTCCTCTGGGAAATACTCATTGTTTGGCAAGGCAGAAGGTTGGCAGGGAGAGCTTGGCTTGCTTATTGCTATCCCCAGACTTTTTCCTCATCTTGGTTTTTTGGGCGCTGGTGATTATGAAATGAGTGCAACTTGATTGGCAATTTTTCCCATTACTGTGGCCATTGGAGCCCAAAGGTTTGTTGTTTGCACTATTGCTTTTGTTAGACCAAGGGCGATTGGAATGTCCTGGGGGTGAGAGTCCTTGGGTCTTTCTCTTTCCCCAGTTTGTGCCTTGTGTAGAGCATTTCTTGTTTGTTCTGCTTTCTCTGCTTTGCAGTATAGACTTTTAAATTGGTTACTTGGTCCAGGTTGATGTACCTCATTACATGTGACTTAAAGGCGTCATAGTACATGAGGTGTGTGGCTGGATTATCAAATATCATATCCAAGGGTGCTCAAAGGTGTATCTCTTTGTGGTATTGGGTGAGTTCTTTTACTGTGCCAGTATATGTCAAGTTATTCACTTGGTGTATGATCATAAGAGCTGTGTCCTTCATCACAAATCTTGTTAAGAAGCCCCATTTGAAAGTTCCCCAGTCCTTTTTGTTATGATCCTCATGCCACTTATTGCACCAGGTTCCTATGCTGTGGTTTAGGAAAATAGATATTTCCCCAATCCAAAAAAATGTGAGACACTCCATCTGTGTCAACTTGTTTTGGGTTGTTTGGATCCATGGTGTGGCATTATTGTCATTAGCTCCTGCAAACAGCTCCAAGGCAGCACTACAAAGTTGTTGGGCTTCATGAGAGGGCATGATACTTTTTTCAGTGATTCAGGATGTGACATCAGAAGCCAGGAAGAATACTTGAGCTGATAGGGCAGTCAAGGCAGGGACCAGCATCACCATGTTCTGGTAAAGTACATACCCTTCTGGATTTTTGGGCCCTGTTGTGTAGGGCGTCCAGTCTGCAGGGAGCCTGGACATGATTATTTTATATATCTGTTGACCATGGCAAGTATGGGCAACAGTAGGTTTTTGAAATGAAAGGTAGGATTAAAAACCTCCCTGTGCTACCAATGTTGTAACTGTGCTGTTTTAGCAGAGTTACAGATGGGAGAAATGATTGAAGACTGTTAATGTACTTTATTAGAATATCAATTGTTATATAGTTGTTGTGAATATAGATAATAAGAACATGATTATGGTGATCACTTGATTGGATTATAAGGGAGTGGTTTGATCCTTGTAATGATTCAAGCACTAAATTGAGGTATTTATTGTGTAGGGATTGTCATTTGGTCATGCTACTAGGGTTGGAAATCCAAGTAAAGTTCCAAATTTGGCTTTGGATCATGGGGAAGTCAGATTGAAGGTCAAAAACCTGTTTGGTTAGAACCTTGCTGGGGGTAAACTCCATTGTTTTGACACAGTCTATTTGTGATGACGTGTTCTAGATAGTGTACCATGGCGCCATATATAAAAGCAGGTTGATCCTTAGTGCCGCATTGGTAGGGCTACTTTTATTGGATGCTTAGAAGTCTGGTAGATTTGAGATGGCATCTTTTGTGGTATCATAGAGACCCCCTTTAGTATATAAACTCACCAGTAATCATATTACTGATCAGCCCCCACTTTCAGAGATCTATCAAAGATATATAATAAAGCTGTATATGAAAGATGATCTCTTTGGATGATGTGATATAAGATGATAGTTATATCAAGCTAGTAGTTATTTGGGTTGATTTTTTATGTGGAGTCTCAACCCAATCCTGCACTATGTTCCCAGATAGTATATAAATGCTCAAATCTACCACTGGAAGCCTATCATTGATAGGGTCTGAATTCCATCTTTATTGATAGCCTCCTGTGTTAGGGCATGTTTTGGGCATTCACCAAGTGATTCCTTATTAAAGAGCCTTAATCAGATAACACCCCTTTATTTATCATCTGTGATCCCTTTTTTAAGATGTTTCATTATAGCCAAATATGTAAAAATAGCTGCTTAGTAACTCTTTTGGATTTTTAATTTTGCTTAAGTAATCCCAACTCAATTTAAAAAAGTCCAGGGTGGCGTTTTTTGAGGTGGTGCATTACACCTCCTTCTCCACTGATTGAGCACCTTGAGATATTGTGGATTCAAGGATCTCAATAAGTGTGCCAGGTTAGAAAGGGTGATGATGCCAGCTAGAGCTGCTTTACGTAGGGTAAAAATATGGGTTAGCCCTGACCATCTCTTTTTTTGAAGGGTGGCAAAAGCAGTGTGAAACCAGGAAAGGAGTTAGCATGCAATACCTTAACAGGAGCTTGGTTCATTGTATGGCCCAGCAGTATACCTCTGCCTGCCATTTCAAGGTTGGTATGGAGAACAGGAGCTGCTTTCTAAGCAGATAGGGGCTTTAAAAAGATATCTGGCTATCTGCAAGGTAGCTCTGGCCAACTATCCCAAGGATGGGAGGCTTGAAAATCTTCAAGCTATCTCTGGGACTCTTTCAACAAACTTTCAGCCCTGTTTTTGATAAACCCTTCTTCTCTCTCTTTATCCTTTACTTTTTTTGTCTTTTAGTGTTTTGCCATTTCTATATAGATGCCATATATAATACACCTATGTAACTGGAAAAGCTTCTTTTAGATACCCTGGCTCAAGAGCTTTGTGGACCCTGGGTGCTATTGATTGGTCCTATTTCTTTTGCATATTTTGATATCTGAGACTCTATGTATCTAGCATGGCCTTTAAAAAATTTACTCTCAAATGTTTAATGCTCCCTGAGCATCAGAAGAGCACCTGTCAAGGGGGTGGTTCTTCTATCTGCTGTCAAGGGTCTGGATGTACAAGCATTCTGGCTACCGCCAACCTACTTAATATCCAACCATTGCCCAATTTAGTCCCCTTCCAATATACTGTTTGACATACCAAGAATGGTAACCAAGCAATACCACCTGACTGTCCAAGTATCCAGTGGCTTGAATCCATCTAGCACATGACCAACCCCTAGGTTCGATCCAACTAAATCCCTGCCACAGTCAAGCCTATATAAGTCTAAAGTATTATCCAATAAAATATACTTCTCTTCTTTCTTAATTCCATATTTGAAGCTTCCCAAAAAGGCGCTCCTTATCACTGGTAGCAGCTACAGGTTTTTGGCCACACCCACAAGAGAGAAAATGACTGACCAAAACCTGCCCACCTTTGCTCACGTACTCAACCAGGCCACATCCCAGGATACCTGGAAGACGTAATTCTGCGCCCACAACATTGATGAGAATATACCTAGTGGATGCACTGTATTCAAAGGACTGGTCATGCCTAAAGCATGTGCCAAGACCATTCAATACAGTCACTCTCTTCAACCACAAACAAACACAATATCACCTATCACAGGTGAAGTTATCAACACCAAGTACATTGATATCAACAAGTTCTTTGGTAAAAACAAAGAAAATGTCATCAACTGGCTAGACCACACAGCCGCCAAACTCTGCGCCAGCCGCATTCCCCATGAGAAATGGGTCCAGGAAGCCAGCAAGCGCCTGTACAAGGCCGCAGCTAACTGGTTTGCCACCTGGGTTGGCTCACAAACTGACAACCAGCTTGACAACTGGGAAGAGTTCAAAGCAGACATCACACACAATTTCTGCATCACCAAATTCCTCCAAGACATTTCAATACAGCTCAGTGATCTTCCTCAGAAGACCACTATTGCAGCTTACGCCAAAGAATTTGAGGAAATACACTGCAGATCCAAAACCCAGCACAAGCTGATAACGTACACACCAGAGCATCATTCATCAACATAATGAAACCCTCTGTTGCTGCCCTCATCCACCCAGAGGCAAATACCTCCATGCCCGCGCTCATTGCAGAAGCCAAGTACGCTGAAAAACGTGCAAACATGGAATATGTGGCATGCAACAGCAATCACTCCTCAAACAGCAATGGCAGAGAAAACTTCAATGGCAACAAACGCCAAAATACCAACCATAACAACAGCATCTCCAACCACAACAATGGCAATCACAGCCAAAGCGCAAACTGCTCCTGTCCCAAGAAAGAGGACACCGCCAAAGTTAACAACGCTGAAGTAGCAACTTGCTATGAATCTGACCCCACATTATCTGACCTCAAAGGTCTCAAAACAGAGGAACAGGGAAAAGAGGAGGGGGAACAGGCTTAAGTGCCCCTGTCTCCCCCAACTTGACAAGAAATTGTACCAGGCACAAACGTTGCTACTTGCATTCCCCGTGTCCCGCAGTCCTCCATTTTTATGAACTTGAAAATTAAAGATCACTCACAGCTTCTTGTTTACCCATGCACTTAAAAATTGCATACACATAAAATTTTATTTGACTCTGGTTCACAACACACTATGGTTAGCAAACCTTTTGTAACCAACTACAAAATACCAGTTGTCAAATCCAACTTCAAGTACACCAAAATGGCAGAAAAATCAAAGGTTCTACTCAAAGGCAAAACAACTCCCTTCAGAATTGATCTCCAAGGCATAAAAACGTTCATCAAAGGACTTTTCATAAACAATATAAACTACAACATTGTGATAGGCATGGACTGGTTCACCCAAGTGAACCCCAATGTATGTTGGAAAACAAAGATCATGACCATTAAATGCAACAGAGTTGATTTTAACATCCTCAAAGAACCCAATGACCTCATTCTAAGAGACACAGTATTTGTCCAGGTCATAAACCAAGATGACTCAGAACATCTAAACAAAGATAGTAACCTCCATATAATGAGGTACACTGAATTCAATAACATACAAACACAAAAGATCCAATGCCCAGAACTTGTAGCACTCCTAAATGAATACGCTCACATATTTGAAGAGGAACTCATTGAGTTACCCCCCCCAAACAGGAAGTCAAACATGGTATCAACTTATGAAAAGCCATGCCCAAACCTGCACCCCTCTACAGACTCTCTCCTATGGAGACCCAAACCCTCAAAACACACATTTAGGACAACTTAGCTAAAGTCTTCATCTGCCTGTCTCAATCCCCATGGGGGGCAGCAGTATTCTTTGTAAAGAAAAAGGAAGGCACTCTACGTCTAGTAACTAACTATAGAACTCTTAATGCAAGCACAGTAAAGAATGAATATCCTCTGCTTCTTATCAAGAATCTGTTTGTAAGACTCTCAGGTGCAGATTTTTCTCCAAAATTGACCTCACCTCAGGGTACAACCAGGTTGAAGTAAAGGAAAAGGACATACCAAAGACTTTGTTCCGTACACAATTTAGATCCTCCAAATGTAGAGTAATGAACTTTGGGATGACCAACACTCCCTTGACGTTTGTCACCATGATGAACAAAGCACTAAAAGGTCTCTCAAATACATTATGCTACCTTGATAATATCATCATATTCTCAAAAACAAAAGAGGAACACCTAACACATGTCTGCAAGACACTCAATTGACTTGCAAAGCACAAACTTTATACCAAGACTAGTAAGTGCCCATTCATGGAAAAGAGACTCTTGTTATTGGGCCACATTGTCTCTGACGGTGGCATCAAAGCAGATCCAGACAAAATAAAAGCCATAAATAACATTCAACACCCCACCTTGTTAAACAGGTTAGATGCTTTCTTGGTATGATAGCTTACCTAAAGAAATACATCAAAGACTGCAGAAAACTAACCACACCAATCAATGAATTAACCAAGGGTAATGCCAAAAAGAAATTCATCTGGACTCCATAATGCAACAAGAATTTCCATTTATTAAAACAAGCTCTGATTGAAGCACCAATCTTGCAATACCCTAACAATAACAGGTGCTACAAGCTTGAGTCAGATGCCAGCAACACCGCCATTGATGCAGTCCTGCACATCTGCCAGCCAGGGCAGCAAGACTTCCTGCCAGTATGTTACAAAAGCAGAAAACTAACTAATACTGAGCAGAGATACCTAATACATAATAAGGAATTGCTAGCAATATACCACACTTGCAAGAAATGGAGATGTTACTTAAAGGACATTTAAATGTCTGAGTATTAACTGACCATAAATCCTTAATCTATTTCAAAACTCAGAACACACTTGCATGACGGCAAGCCAAATGGATGTCCTTGCTGGAATAGCTTAACCTGGACATCCAATACAAAAAGGGGGCAGAGCTGATCACAGCTGATGCTCTCTCTAGACTATGTCAGCCTAGAGAGGATCACCCTGACCACCTGGACCCAGACTGGCCAAACCTGTACAACACTGAGTATAAAACCAAAGGGAAAGACCCCTCAACACATCAACTTACCCATGACACATTAGTAAGAAACAAAAAGTACTTCCATGTATCAAATGGCACATTATACCAAACTATTAATGACAAACATATCCTGTACATCCCACTCGCACAAAGAGTTGACACCATACTAAAACATCACTGCCTGCTAGGCCATACAAAGGCTAATAACCTATACCTCACACTAAAAGAGATAGTATGGTAGCTCAACCTCAAGCAGGACATAGTTGATGATCTGAAAAAGTGCACAGTATGTGAGAAATACACCAGTACAAAGGCTCATCAGCCAATGTTCAACCTAGTACCAGATCCTGAACCATTTAAGGTTTGGGGGCTAGACGTAGTGGGGCCCTTCCCAGAAACAAAGACAAACCAATGTTTCTTAATTGTAGCTATTGACTTTGCCACACGCTGGCCCATCTGCTGGGCAATAAAGGACCACAAAGCAGAAACCATCAACTGTTTCATTAACAAAGCAATCATAGTCAACTATGGCACTCCAGACTACATCATAACTGATGGAGCAACAGAGTTATCAGGCCACCTAGTTAATGATAACTTGAAATCCAAAAACATTAAATACTCCACAACCTCTCCATACAGGCCACAGGCCAACGGTAGAGTAGAACGCCTAAACGGTAGCCTTATCAGGACCCTAGAGAAAATAATGGATGGCAAAGCCAAAGACACATGGCCACTATACATGAAACATGCATTATTAGTATCCCAAGTCCGCACCAACCAAGGGACAGGCTATTCACCGTTTGAGTTAACCTACGGGTACAAAACAGAAATAAACACCCGCAATAAACAGCCCTACATAAAGATCCCCCCAGGGAAACCTCCCACAGTAGAGCAAGCACCAAACCTACAACACATCCGCCTCAAAGCAAAAATAGCTGAAATGAAGAGGCTCAAGACACAAAAGGTAACCTCCACAGTGGAACCACTTATCATCAACTCCCCTGTCTGGATTCTAGCTGGCAACAGAAAAAACTAGACTTAGTACACAGGGGACCAGGAAGAGTCATCAAATACAGACCAGAGAACAACACTTACCTAGTAAAATTCCAAAGTGCCAAAAACCCAATTATCAAGAAATACCACAGAAACCGTCTCTGCCTCAGTAAAGGATAACACTCAACCAGACTGGTTTCAACTAGCAAACAGCTCCAGGAGCATCAGGCAGCAGCCGTTAAGACAAAGCCCCCTCCTGATGCACCAGAGTAATCCCTTAAGGGGGTATTGAGGGTCTGGATGTACAAGCATTCTGGCTACCGCCAACCTACTTAATATCCAACCATTGCCCAATTTAGTCCCCTTCCAATATACCTTTTGACATACCAAGAATGATAACCAAGCAATATCACCTGACCATCCAAGTATCCAGTGGCTCAAACCCATCTAGCACATGACCAACCCCTAGGTTTGATCTAACTAAATCCCTGCCACAGTCAAGTCTATATAAGTCAAAAGTATTATCCAATAAAATATACTTCTCTTCTTTCTTAATTCCATATTTGAAGCTTCCCCAAAAGGCGCTCATTATCACTGCAATGGTGTGAATTGAGATAATGTACTCCCAATCACTTGTGAAATGATATAGCCGGAGATACAGAGTTTGATATGCCTACCCTACTTCTCACTCATCCCCTTGCCAGCATGGCTAAAAGGGGGTATGTCTCTCTGGTCAAGATTCCCACTCCTGATGGGCAGAAAAAAGTAAAGACATGGAGGTAAGGCAGGTTGACTATGTTGGGATTTTCCAAGACATTTCAGAGCTTTATCTTGGATAGATCTATCCCAAAGATCAAGGCAACTTGGCAGGGTTAAAGAGGTATTCATACAGATTGGGTTTCTGGAGTCCAATTAAAGGGACCCAGGGCTTCACCTGGGTTGAACTTTACCTGGGCACTTCTTGGTTAGCAGAAATAAATCCGCTCAGTACAGCTATACATGGTGGTGTGAGAATTAGGGAGCAGGTTATGAAGAAATAAAACCTTTCCCTCAACCATAATAAAGCCATGGTTCCAGCAAAAACCAAACAATTGCTGCTAACAATTCCTGGGAAGTCAAGGGAGAGGAATCAACTGAATACTACAAAGCAACAGATAAAACCAAATGGCAAGATCAATAAAAAAATTTGAATTTTATTAGATTAGAGAATGATGAAGCAGGGCTTTTATAACTCTTGTATTCATTTAAGGGATGTGATTAAGATGGCAGATTTGATATAAAAAACAAATCAACTAATGGTATGAGCGGATATGAGTGCATTTCTTGAGGCAGGAAAATCTTGACTAAATTTGAATGGACATAATCAAAAGAAAAACCAACTCAAATAAAATTAGGGAATCTGCTTTGGATGCAATTAATACTGCTCCCAGCCGCTCATAAACATGGTATTTAACCTGGGTGTCTCTAGGGTGGGTTAGGTGGGGGCATCTTAAGAACAGTTATGTAAGCATTAGTTTGAGGGCTTTTCTTGGGAAATTTCAGTAACTTTTTGGATAAATATTCAAACACAGTTTGGTAGAGATCCCCAAGCATTTGACAGCAATTGAAGTAGAGGACTAAGAGAGGCATAACTTTACAGTGGGTGTAAGGAGGTTAAAAGTCCAGAAATTAATCTGAGGGCTCAACTGGAAATTGAACCTATGACCTCTCCTGCCCCACGGAGAATTGTACCAGTAAACTGTTGATTATTTATAGAAAAAATTAGATTTTTTATTAAAGCTCTTGAAGAGCAGCAGCAAAGGGCTGCAGACTTAGGGAAAGTGGGGATAGGGGGTCAATTTCTATGCTTTGCCACCATTGGATTTGTTGGCTGGTCCATACTAGAAACTCTAACTTCAGATAAGATCCTGATAAAACAGCTACATAAGGCATGGCTAGATGAAGGTTCCAGGATTTGAACCTGGGACCCCTGAAGCCAAGCTGGAATGCCTTGAATAACTTGGGTAAACTCAGGCTTATACCACTAACCCATTAAAGAACACGGATTTTATTGAGGCTTGGAGGTGGCATCTACCACCAACCCATTGAGCTGAATAGCAATTGAAAAGAAAGGGTTGGCCCAAACCTGGTTAATTATAGAGCAGAGGATAGCATCAACTTAAACGTGAGGATAAATTTTAATGTCCAGGGAGGTAAATGTACTGGGGTGGTTTAGGCGCCCATGTCAAAGAAGCCATTGTTGCCGTTGACGATCAGCTCAAAATCCGTGCTCTGGTCGCCAATGGCAACGGTGAAGGTGCCGGCTTCAACGACGTACCGGTTTTCTAGGCTGGCGTACATGAGATCCTTGTGGAAGATGTTGAAGTTGATTGTCTTGGTTTGGCCCGGGTTCAGGAGAACCTTTTCAAACCCACGCAGCTTCTTGACTTCAGGGGAGATTGATCGGTATTGGTCAGTGATGTACATGAGGATCGTCTCCATGCCAGGGAGGGAGCCAGTGTTGGTGACAGATACTTGGACATGGATGGTTTCCCAGGGGAACATGGATGCCTTTGAAAGGATGAGGTCAGCGTACTTGAATGAGGTGTAGGACAAGCCATGCCCAAATTCCCATTGAGGGTGGGGGTTGAACTCGTTGAAGCGGCGGTAGTAGTTGTAGGCATTGTCATTGTTATGGTTGGCATAGGTAATGGGTAGACGACCAGAAGGATTGACGGCACCAAAGATGATATCAGCAATGGCTTTGCCGGCATGAGGCCCAGCAAGGAAAGATGTGAGGATGGCATCCAAGTTGTCAACATTGTTGCCAATGACTCGAGGACGTCCTTGAGTCAGGACTAGGATGAGGGGCTTGTCAGTCAGCTCACGGAAGGTTTGGATGAGATCCAATTGGCCTTTGGGGAGCTCCATGTTGTCAATGTTTCCCAGGAACTCGGTATAGTGGTTTTCACCAAGACAAAGGACAACAGCATCATAGCCCCGGGCCTGGGCAACTAAGCTCCTTGCAGAAGCAACAAGTGGCTTTCCGTTGATGTCAACAGTGGGAAGGTAAGTGACACCCCCAGAATATCCTTTGAGGCCCTGAAGGATGGTAGTGCCACGCTTCTGAAACATTGCTTCGTTGTCAGTCCCTTGCCAAGAGAAGGTCCATCCCCCAGTGAGAAGAGAATATGAGTTTGCGGTGGGGCCAGTGACAAGAAGCTTGGAGCCCTTCTTGAGGGGAAGGGTTTGGTTTTTGTTTTCAAGAAGAATGACAGATTCTTGGGCTGCTTTGATGGATTCCATCGTATCCTTGTTGGAACCAATAGATTTGAACTCAGATGATTCGTCGCTTTGGATTCCCGTGGAGGAAAGAAGCCCTAGTTTGTCTTTAAAAACAAGGATGCGGCGCACGTTGATGTTGATGATTTCAGGGCTAAGAAGGCCCTTCTTGATAAGATTTTCGACGTGAGTGGTGAAGTTGGCATTGTTTGGAACCATGCTCATATCAAGTGACCCAAGATTCATCACTCGCCGTACAGCATCTTCCTGAGTGGGAGCAATGTGAATGTTGTCATGCAGCTTCTCAATCTGTCCCCAGTCAGTGACAAGAGCACCTTTGAAGCCCATCTTTGTGCGCAAAAGATCAACGAGATACTGCTTGGAGTTTACAATGTGGTCACCATCAATGTCGGAGTATGACTCCATTGCGGTAGCAACCCCTGCCTCAACAGCTGCTTGGAACGAGGGACGGAAGATATCGTTAACAATGCGTTCCGACATCCACGAGCCATCCACATCTTTGCCGCTGCGCGTGGCGCTGTAGCCAATGAAATGCTTCATTGTTGCTGCAACCTTGTCTCCCCTCTTCAAGTCATTGCTGCAGCCCTGGTATCCCAGGATGATTTCACGGCCCATTTCCGTGACAAGGTAGGGGTCTTCACCAAACGTCTCGTACACCCGTGGCCACTGCTTGTTGACGGCAATATCCAGGATGGGGGAGAAGTTCCAATGGACACCAACTGCCCGCGTGTCCTTGGCAGTGATCTCACCAGCTATGCGGGAGATGTTGCGGTTAAAGGTGGCAGCAATTGCCAGCTGCTGCGGCAGGAGAGTGGCTCCATAGACGTAGTTGGCGCCGTGGACAGAATCCAGGCCATAGACCATTGGGATCTTGACTCGGTTCTTCTGGTAAGCTAGCTGCAGATCGTTGGTCAGCTTTAAAAACTGTTGTGGGGTGGCAGGCGGGGAGTCTGCGCCATCAGCTAAGTTGTTGAGGAAGGAGCCCACCATCTTCTGGTTGACGTAGTATTCCACCTTTGCAGGATCCAAAGTCATGCTCTTCTTGTCAGTGATGAGGCTGGCAATGTTGATTTGAACCAACTGCCCAATCTTCTCGCGCATGTTCATCTTGGCCATCAGCTTCTCGACCCGAGGGAAGCTCTCTGCCTTGAAGTGTGGGTTACCACAGGGATGTTCAATCTCATCCAATGACTTGTACTGGGATCCCGCCGCCAGCCCCAAGACTAACACTCCAAATGCTTGCTTCATGTTTGATTTTTACTGTGCCTTATGCCACTTTAAATACACATGCAAAACTTGGTTTAAAAACCTATCCAACCAATTCTCATCAAAGACACTTCTTCAAAACAGGCTAGCCTCTCCATAATCACTTTACAATCCACTACATTGTCCACCCCCTGGGATCAAAGAGGATATGCTCAGCTACAGAAAGGAGAGACCCCCAATTCTCACGCCTCGAGTGACTGCCAATCTGGGAAGGTGCATCGAATCCAGAGTTGACTTATGATAAGACAATATCCTCCATATACCGGCTAATATGATCCATCTCCAATCCCCTGCCTCACCCAAGGAGCTCATTAAAGGAAACTCCTTTAAACTCAAAAGGACTAGTAAGACTAAACCAAGAGTTAGTTACTTAATCCATCAAGCTCCTTAATCCGCATTCCGATTTAAAATCAAATTTAAAATCCGCGCCCTGCCAACACCGCGAAAGAACTTTTCAGGCCAATCTCAGCATCCTCCCATAAGAGCTGCTACGCTATAAACCATTAAATAACCATTAAAGGCGTTCTCATACCAACGCATTATAAAATTCCAAACCAAGTTGATTTTTATTTGGCCTGCTGGGTATCGACATTATTTCACCAAAGGAATAACGAATGTTGTATACAGTAGTTTTAAAAGCTATGGCGACAACCGAAAATACCTCAGATTTAAACGAAATCCAACTCTCAGGTTGAAATATACACTCTGTTAACAGGGTTTATCGGTGTTAGGGCTGCGTCAGATTTCGGATGGGTGGCTCCTTTTCTTAAAAGGAGCACCCGTCCAAAATCTGAAACAATTCTGAGGGAATCTTCTTTGAGAAGATTCCCTCAGAATTGTTTCCTTCCACACCCACAGAAGGGTGTGGTTGATTTGGTTTTTTTTTAAATAAAATTATATATTTTTTTATCTCCATTTTTTAAAATTTAAAATATTAAATTCAAAAGAAAAAGTTTTGTTCAAAAATAATTTTATTAAAAGTATTTTTATTGTATAACTTGAAAATCCGGAATGTAGAAAGCCTTCCAAGTTCTTCTTTTTTTTAGAAATTTTGGATTCCCCCGGTGTAGGGGAATCCAAAAGAAGAGGACGGGGGAGGGAGGACAGGACAATTACAGCATTTGCCGTAAGCGTCCCTTTTTTGGGCCAACACAGCCCTAATTAGCGTTAATGGGCAAAATGAGTCAACACAGCAACAAAGGGCTCACACACAAAGCAAAACCATTCAAAATACAATCCAAAATACATTGATTCACAAACAAAATGGTGTGAGTTGACTTTTGGTGTACATATGTTTACTATGTAAATTGGTGACAAAATACACCCAAGCAAGGTGTGTCAAAACACAAACCAAAATTGAAACACAATAGCAACTCACTACGTAAACAAAATCACTCATGCAATGTATGCAATGGATTGTAATCATGAATGATACCAAGGTATCTAAAGAAAGACACAAGATCTGAAACATATATTTAAAAAAAATTGTATTGGGTGTTTGAATTTGGTAGTAAAATCTAGGAAAATGGGTGGATTTTTTTGAGTATTCTAAAATGGGCATTTTAAAATCAAAAACAACTAATTAAGAAATAAAAAATCTATAATTGGGATATTGGGTGGGAAAAACTTTAATTAAATATCCATATTCAGATAAAAGCAAAAATTAAAATTAGGGAGCAACTTAATTGAAATTTATTTAATATTTTATTAAATTTTAAAATGGAAGGAACACAACAACAGAGTACCAATACACCTGTTGTGCGCCAAGGTTGCAGTCGCTCCTGCAGGTCAAAGAATAGAGTTTGTGCAACCCAAGTGCCTACTCAAGGAGGAGATGGGAGAGGTGAGTTTCATAGTGACGCTGCACTGACACAGCCGGTTCAAGGAGCACAAGCTGCTAGGATGCAGAGCATAAACCCTTAGTCCCAAAGCTGACCCAGAAGCCAACCAAGGTCATCACTACAAAGAAAGTTAAAAACAAGGAGGTAGAACTTACTTTGTATGTGTTTGACGTTGTGTACCGGCAAGAGCCAGTCCCGTCAGCCATGCTAGAGAAAGTGAAGCCTGTGCTTGATACTAGCTACAAGCCCTACGTCAGTAATGATAATAAGGAGGATGACAAGGAGCCCCAGTTCTATCAAACTGATTAGAGACAGCTGGTGTTAAAAAAGGTTGCAGCCTTCTATACCAAGGTACCTATGCCCTGTGTTGTGCCTAATGCCAACAAGTCAATCCCCACCACTAAAAACCCGCCCAGAAGCGCATCCCCAACATCAAATGCATCATCCTGCTTAAGCTAATGCGGGAATTGGGTGATTATAAGGCAGCCACAGCCCTTGTTGGAGTGGATCCCAAGTACGCCAGCAAGACCTTCCAAAAATTCATCAATACTAGTTGGGTCCTTGCTGCAAAGAAATCCTTGTATGTTTGCACCATGCTCACCAAGGAGCACAAATGGGCAATCCGCCAGTGGATTACCTGGGACTGCCATCTTAAAATGGCAAATATACAGGCCATGGTTAAATCTACTTTTGGGATTGAGGCCTCAATTTTCTTTTACTACCATCTGGTCAAGGGAATGCGCTTTTCCTGGAAAAAGCTCAGGGTATCCCCCTACAATTTTAATAGCCCAGCCAACATTGACATCCAGAAAAAATATGCAGAGGTGTACACTGCCCTTAAAGCCAAGGGGACAGTCAAATTCTATTACATTTACAAATCAGCATTTGCCTCATCAATGCGCAATGGGTATGGGTATGTCCCCAAAGGCTCAAATGATGGGATGGCTCAGCGTGCTGCAGTCCGCGTTACAGCCTACTTGATGGTGGCTCTCCTTGGTCTAAAAGGGGGGTTGAGCTCTACCAAATGATATTAGGTTCACATAACAGCAGGACCTTTCTATCATTTCTCTGATTGGTCCAGGAGCACCTGAGGCGCACGAGCCCTGGCTTCACCAATGTCATTGTGTTGGACAATGTTGGTCTCCACAAAGTGGCTGATATTCTTGAGGAATTCCCAATGATTGACACCAGCATTGCTGTGGGCCCCCAGCAATTTGCCACAGCAAATTTACGCCTTCTCTTCCTCCCAGCCTATTTGCCCTTCCTAAATCTCATTGAGGAAGTCTATGGGTGGCTCAAGCAAGTTGTCAAGTGAGGAACCCCAACTGGGACTGAGGACCTCTTTAATTTGCTGCAGGCCAGGATCCACACCCTCCCAGCTAATACCGTGGCTGAATTCTATGGCCACGCTGATTCATTCATCCCTGTGTGCCTAGCCAAACAGCCAATCAATTAAAGGCTTAGTGTATCCAATTTTTTTATATTCTCTTATTTACTATTCAAGATTTATTAATTATCATTTTATATTTAGAAGCTTCTAAGCCCACAATCACATTCAGCGTGAACATCAGTATATGTAAGTAATTTATTTATTTTATTATATATTATTTTATTATGCCATCTGAGGTAATCCCAAAGCTCAATATTGGATTACGCAAAAATATTTAAATCACTTTGGTCAAATAAATATAAAAATAGTTTAAAAAAAATTAAATGTAAAATGTACAAGTTAGAATTTATTTTATTAACGTATAATTTTATGCTTTTATGAAAATTGTTTCTGCAATATATTTTGCAAAACTGGTTTTCTGAAATAAAAATTATAAAAATTTAATATAATAAAAATACCTTAAATTGTAATAAAATTTAAGGAATCATATTTTTATTGTGTGCGCCTGTAGTGGGTTCTTTGGTATGTACCCACCCCGCAATAGAGGTGGCGCACAACCTCCACTGCCACACTGTGAACAGTGGATACACCCTTATTGAAATACTCCCTCCTGCTTTTGAAAGGCAGTAGGGTCAGGTGGGAGTGAAGCAGCAGCTTTTCAGGCAGGGCTAAAAACCTGTATATCCCAGCCAAGACCAGGGCGTCTTGGATTACATGGTCCACCAAGTCATATCCAGGGGGGACCTTCTTCCCGTTGAGTGTGAACTGGGCCTTGTTAATTCCCAGAAGGACCCTGTCCAGGTCCTCTACAGACGCGCCCATCCCAAAGTAGAATAGGAACCCCAGGTAAACAACCAGATGAAGCCTTTGTCTAGCAAAGGCTTCCGTGAACTCACACAGTTTATTATAGACCATGCTGATCTTCTTGTTTTTCCTGGTCTTTGCAAAGATCAGCTCCATGGCTGCAGGGAGCCCCGTCTTGTTGGCACTCCAGGGCAACCCAAAGTTGGCAAGGAAGATTTTTGTCTTCTTGACAGCTGTTGCGTCTGCAACAGCCAATTTGCCCACCACACGTCCAAAGTTCTCCAATAGGTAAGAAATTGTGTGCTCCAAGGGGTAGCAGAAGCAAGCAGCTGCATGTGCCTGGACCATCTCTGGTACATTCTTAGATGGGAGCATTGCCAGGACGTCCCAAACAAGCTCAATGGAGTTTACACAGTAAACTCCACTGAGGGATACTGGGTCCAGGCAGACCAGTTGGGCATCCTTGTAGGCAGTAACTGCCAACTCAGATGCCCCCTCAGCATGTGTAAGTTCTGGCAACACCTCCTGCAACATTGGAAAGGACCCATGGATACGGTCCTCCAGCTCTCACACAACAGGGGGGACAGATACAATTACTTTGCCACATGAGTGGCATAATTTGCATAAAAGATGGCCAGGACAAAGGGGACCAGGACTTGGCAGAGTTTGCCGTCTACATTTTCTAAGAAAAAAGGTAAGTTTTTTGAAAATTTATTAATTTTGTTTTTAGGCTACCTTCTTTTGTTTCTTCCTTGTCTGCAGCCTTGGCCAGCTTGGCCATTCTTGACACAATCAATTGCGCAGGCAATTTGGTATCCTCTTCCCTGGCACACTTGGCAGGTTTATGATGTTCCTACATCTCCAGGTCATCAACCCAGACAGACGGCGCAGAAAGATTATATGCCTTAAATTGCAGGCCCTCAACCACAGTTTTTTTGAATAATTAGTAAGCGCTGGATTGTCTTTTCTGGGATGTCTGGTATTTTGGTCATAAAGGCCTTTGCGGACACCTTGTCTATTTTGTCCCCTTCAAGGACAACTGACTTCACTTTGGCTTTGACCTTGCGGTCAATGTCCTTTTTTTGCAATTGCGAAGTCAAGATCCTTCATAAGCTTCTCCAATTCTCTCATTGATTTTTTACTAACCTTTTCATATGTTTTTATAGCTTTTGCCCCAATAAATTCTGTATTATTTTTGATACTGTTGCCTCTTTGTTTATTCCTTTTTTTCCCATCTACTACATTATCCCATATTTTTACCCATTTTTTATATGTTTTATGCTCATCGCAATATGTGTGGTTTGCTTTGTGTTGGCATTGTTCCTTGATTACCATATTATTTTTTGGCGCTTGACATAGCCCCTTGTGAAAATATTAACAATAATTTTGTGATCAGCTAAATTTGAATTAGAAAATTATAGTGTTAACTTTTTTTAGATAAAGTTGTTACTAATCCAAATTCAAAACCTTAATGATAAACTTTAAGCCAATCAGAAGCCAACTGATAAAGTGATTGTTGTGAAATAAAGGGTCATTCAATAATTCTTTGATGCATGTGTGCTAATTAATATGATTGGCTGGATGTTTTGCCATTGTATGCCAATGCCGCTGTGGCAAGTTGTTGGTGGACTAGTGCTAACCCAGCAGCTGATTGGGCACTAGTCCATCAACAACTTTCCACAGCGGCATTGGCATACAATGGCAAAACATCCAGCCAATCATATTAATTAGCACACATGCATCAAAGAATTATTGAATGACCCTTTATGTCACAACAATCACTTTATCAGTTGGCTTCTGATTGGCTTAAAGTTTATCATTAAGGTTTTGAATTCAGATCAGTTACAACTTTATCTAAAAACAGTTAACACTATAATTTTCTAATTCAAATTTAGCTGATCACAAAATTGTTGTTAATATTTTCAGAAGGGGCTATGTTTAAGTGCTAAAAATAACCGTGTTCTGGATCTAGATACACAACTTAGTAAATATATGATTTTATAGAAATAAGCTAGACATAAAGAATAAAACCAACTATAAACAAAGAGAACATGAAAAATTGAAATTCAAAAAAAAGATAATATAAAAAGAAAATGTTTGGTGACAGGGGTTTATTGGGGTGGGGGATAGTGATGCCTAGGAGGCAGAATAACACAGGAAGGAAGCATTGGGGCGGTGCTGGCCTAAGGGGTCTGGGATTGGGTGGGTTGGGCTTGCGGGTTAGTGTGATTGTATGACAGTCACTATTGAGTATTTAGCCAACTAAATGCTCCAAAATATAAAGTTATCTCTGTTTTTCTGATTACTGCATATAGATAAGTTAGATTGGAAGTTTTAAGGTAAAGATTCCTGAAAACTGGATAAATAGGTTCAATAAAAGACAGAAGGCAAGACTGGCCGAGTTGATCTGGGAGACTGGGTATCTCAAAAACAGTTTAATTAATTGAGAAGATTAATAAATAAATACACAGGAATATAATTAATGAGGATTTAATTATATTAGTTTTATTGTCTTCACTATGTCAAGGAGTTTGATTAAGGTCAACCATAAGTAAACCCCTGAATTTTGGGTTAAAAGCGCCACTGTGCCGCCTAATGGATTTTCAAAGCACCAAAGGCACTGCTATCAAATTTTTTCAGACGCTGAGGCGCTAGGGCGCCGTGGTGCTGCCTAGGGAAGTTCCTGGGCGCTGCAGTGGTGCCTGGTTCAAGTTTTGAAGCGTTTTGAATGGGTTTTAAGGAGGAAAACCATTAAATGCAAAGATAACTAGATAAAGGCAAGGATGTCTAGGAATTCAGAGTTGATCAGCTGGTTCCCAGTTGGAACATTAATAGCTGAGTTTTGGGATGTTTAATACACAGGGTTTTGGCGCCGAGAGCTGAGAAAGCTCCATGCTGAATTTTTACATTGGGATGAATGGATTCAGGTGACTTCTTCCCATTGTAGGTTGATTCTCATAGGTTGAGAAATATTGGTGATCTTTTAGGTAAAGATCTAGATTTGGATGTCTCAAATGTCATAGATCACGTGAGATGAATCATAAGTTGATTCAGGAACTGGAGGGGTTTTCAGTCAAATATGCCCTGAATGGTATTAAGCAAAAACAGCTACACTTTAATAAATATATTGTCAATTTTGACGCTTTCCCCTCAACTACCTTCAATTATTATGTCTGCATTGTTAAATTTTGAAAGGGCCAAATTTGGAGTACTTTGCGTTGAAACTGCTGCTGCCAGGAAAGAGGTTCTAACAAGTTTGTTGGAGGAAGCTTGGGCAAGCTTGGAGGTCACCAAGACTGTGCCTGAGGAGTCCTTGGTGGAAGTAAAGGCTGTGTTTGAAGAGTTATATTCTAATTATTTTGCAAAGGAAGGTACTCCTGCCCAAGGAAATTGAATCTATGTGTGAGATTCCTGGAACCTGTTAGTATGATGGGACAAAATTTTACAGCAAGTGAAATCAAAGGCAAATTGTGAAATTGAAGCTTTAAGGGCAAGGGAGGAAAAGAGCGTTGAGATCATGACCCATTGGCAGGATGATAACAAAGTGTTGTCCCATAAAATTGCCTCTCTGGAAAAAAAGCTCTTCAAAGTTTCATCAAAGGAAGGTAATGATAATAAGAGTCAAGGGCAGGATAATGGCAGGATTGACTGGTTGGACCTGGATCTGCTAAAGTTAGGGGTGTTGGTGGTAGGGGTGGAGGCAGTAGGATTTTGTGTGATGGCTGCCATATAACGCTTGTCATATTCCTCATCAGTCATTGGCTGAATGGGCTGGTAAGTGGAAGTGGCCTGAGGTGGAAGGCACTTATCCTTACGTGATTGGTTGTCCATGTTCACATGGAAAACCATTTGTGCAAACAAGTCAGCCACCATCTGGCGGCCAAGGAGAAAATTGTGGTCAAGGACCCCAAGATAGAGGCCGTTGAAAGCCTGAGGGCGGAGCTCCTGTAATGTGGATCCCATGTTGAAGAAGACAACATCAGCCAGATGGACGTCTGCATGGCTGGCAGGGTAGACTGAGGCCTGGTGCCTGTGTCCCTGGATGACCTTGAGGGCGGTGGAGCTACCCTCCATACGGTGGCTCAAGAAAACCCGGTACTTGGAATTTGAGCCATCCCAGGAGTCGAGTAATCCACCAAGGATGTGGCTGTATGAGTAGCCATTGATGAAATCTGGGTTTGTCCAATAGTAGACAAAACCCTTGGTTGAAACAGCCAGAAATGCACAAATGAACATCCCCTTCTTGATCTTCTTCCTTCTATTCTTAGCGGCAGCTTTTCCTTGCTTGCCAAACTCATCAAAAGCTATTGATAGCTTGTAATAGGAGATGAACATGAAATCATCAGTTAGACTAGTCAGGCATCAGACCAGGGTTGATTTGATGGCCTGATCATACAGGGAATTCTCAGTGCCATCTAATTGGTTACCAGCAACATTGGTCAGCACACAGACTGACGCCATCTTCCCATACATCCAGAGCTACACCATACACCCAGACACCCATATGTTATGGTGCGCAAGTTGCTTCTGGACCTGGGTCAATGGAAGCTTGGGATCCTGCTGGAGGAGGTCAAGCATGATTGGGTATGCCTCAGATATTTGTGACTTGGGGGCCTTCTTGGGCTTCTTGGTTGACCCAATAAGATTCCCCCTGTTCATCAGGTTGTTGAATTCCTTCATGAAAGTAGCTTGGGTAAATTGCAACTGGGTGGCAATCTGTTCCCAGGACAGACCCTGTAGATTCAGTGCCACAATTTCCTGAAGAATTTGGGCAGTGATGATTTGTTGCTTGGGGCACTGGGCCAGGGGAGCTGAAGCCTGATTGGCTATAGGAGGGCAGGTTGGCTGGTGGCAGGAAGTTGTTCCAAATCAAGGTTGCCATCCTGATTGGTTGGTTGGTGGACAGCTTGTGTGGGGGTGGGTACGGGAGCAGGGGCAGAGCTAGACACTAAGTGACTCTCAAACTAGTCAAAGTCATACGGGCTGGTGGTCAAGTACAGGTAAGCTTCCTTGTTACCTGCCTCAAAGTCTTGGGTGTAAACAGGTGCCTCCACGTTCTGAGCCTTGCCTCCACTGAAGCTGGCTTGGCTGCTGGCGCTGTCAAAGAGATTGCTTGTAAAAACCATTGTAAAAAACCTAGGATAAAATCACTAAAAGTAGAAATTTTAAAATTTAATGATTTATTTTTATTGTATTCTTGAGTCCATATTTGGAAGGTTCTCAAAACTTTTTCATATAAATCTGGAGCCATGAAAATGGATTAAATGCCTCTGTTCCTAAATTAGATAGCTGTTGATTGGCTGTTAAACTGTTATTTTTCTATTTTAGGCTGCTCATACTACACATCTTGTGTGAGTTCATTCTGTTTTGTGCTTGTGTAATCTCTCTTCTATTTTGCTCAAGTTTTGTTTTTTTTTAGTTCTTCTGTGTCTGCCTCATATGAATCCTGATTGGATTATAATATACTCTGGAACAGCATCCATCCATTTCACTTGTTGTGTCAGTTCATTTTGTTTATGGTTTGAACTACACTGCTTGATGTTTGATATAATTTTGTATAATGGGCTAGTGAAATTTTGTTTTTTGTTTGACAGTCCATTTATAAACTGAAATTTTATAAATTAATTGAATCCTGAATCTTGCGCAACTTGGATTTTGTTTAAATCTGAAATCATTTTGTTTAAATCTGAGGTATTTTTGGTTTGTTGCCATAGCTTTTAAAACTACTGTATTTTACTTGGAAAAGATTAAGCCCAACCCAATTTAAAATTGATACAACCATGCAGAATTCAACATTAAATTAAATTAAAAAACAACATTAAAAGCTTTTAAATTGATTTCATATACTTTGTAGCCAATTTAATATAGATTTAACTCTCTCCATGGCACAAACATCTCTCACCTATAAGAATAGAAGCTTGGATAGATCAAATGGAATGAACAAGAAATTGAAATATCTTTCCAAGGGCCAGAAACCAATCCTTTATTTAAACTAGTTGATATAATAACATAAAAAAATACACATTTAAAATCCATACAGTAACAACTTAAGCTACACCATACAACCTATACACCCAAATCACATATAAAACTATACCTGGCATTTTAATCCCAAGAAGCACAAGATCCACAAAGCCTCATAACTGCTGTGATCTGCATAGGAGCTACATAGATTAACATCAAACTATATATCACTCTTTTTCTATATAAAATGTATAAATCATTTCTTCATTTAGTTCTCCTCTTATTTTTTCATTTTTCATCTCCCAGAAGATTATAAGTGACACAAGTATTCAACAATATTTGATTGATATACTGATTAGAACCCAATCTATTAATAGAAAGCTCTGTATCTAAATCCAGACAATAGCATGCTGGCACCTCAAGCCAACCATTGATGAACCTCTTATCAGTGCATAATTTCAAAGCACCACTCTTCCAAGTTTGGCTGGTAAACACAACAAAACCCTTGGCCCTGACCAGGGAAATGCATAAAAAGGTAAGCAATACCCCAAGCTTGTGCCACCTTGGATTAAGCCCCTCCTTCCATTAGTGACCCAAGACATGATTGCTGCTCAAATATTTATCAAAAAGGTCTCAAAACACCCTCTCTATATAAATTTCTTATCCAGACCAATAACCTTATTTCTATCCAATCTTATCCTCCTTCTGCATTAGCAATTGGTCTTCAGTACCTCATAGCAGGTATGGTGATAAAATCACAATATGATCTCTGCCCCAACATCTACAATTACTCCTTCTACAGAAAGTAATTCCCCAAGTGATTCCCTGATTAATTAATCATCAGTGGCACTCATATCAGACACCATCTTATATAGGATCAAACCTTTTGAGTTCTAAATGAAACACTATCCAGACAAGCCTCATGACTACTACAGTGTACATGAACATTATGTGGCTCCCTATGATACTATATGATTATCAATATTTATATAAAATAAAGTATCATTCAATTATTAAATTTTCCCCTTTAATGTTTGTTATACTCCTCAGGAGTATATACTCAACAGGGGTAGCACAGGTAGGTTACCTGCACTAACACAGCTTAAAGGAGGGATCCTGTCAAAGATAAGAATCCAGAACATGACCCTGCCTACAGGTTGATGACAATATGAGGGAAAAATTGACATCCCAACCAGATACACCGCCTTCAACAATATCCCTGTACCCACTGAACAGTCCAACCTTTTCAGCACCCAAGGCACCCTAAGTCCGCTCAACTTGAGATATAAAGAAATATTCAAGGTTGTGCTTCAATGCCTCCCTGCGTCAGAGATCAGGAAGGTTTCAGGACTACACCAAGAAAACGCTAACCTCTAGATTCAACACACCCAGAACCAGCCCTCACAGGTTGCTACCCCTGAAGACTCTGGACATAAAAATTCCCAACACGTAACAGGAGCAGCCTCCAGATCTTTTCATGGCTGGTTCAAAAGAACCCCCAACCAAAATGAAGGCTGGGGCACATCCAAGAGTGCCTTCCTGGGAAGGTTGCCGTCAAGGGCTCAGACGTGATGGTAGCAACAGATGCCATGTTTGGCTCTTGGGGAGGACATCCAAGAAGACCTGGAAGGAAACATCTATTACCAAAGGTTTGGGGTTCCAAGCTGGCTCAGGTTAGCCTTCCTGGCAAGATCAAGGGGGTGTGCCTTTATCTCTAAGAAAGATTGATTAGAGCTTGCCTTCAGTAAAGAGGAAAGAAGAGGCTTTCAGGGTATAAAGTCCAACACATATGTGGATAAACATGGCTTTATTTAGAGAGAGAGCTCTATCTTTATACTAGACTGGGAGAAGATTGCTCACTAGATAGACAAGTGCAGGTTGGGTCTAAAATTGTACCAGGATCAGAATAACAAAGGTAATTCAACCCAGAACACATGAACATTGTAGTTGACCCATTTAAAGAAAGAGGCAACAGTTGAACTCAAAAGCAAGATAAACTAGATCTTTGCAGGAGTCACAACTTGCAGGCCATATCAAAATAGCACCAAATGCACAATTTACAGCACACCCCTAAGATTTGATCTACTTGGATGGGTGGGTTTGGGCCAGCAGAATAGGGTTTGGTGGGCTTTAGAGTGGGGGAGGGCTCCATGAGGACTAATCAGGTGTTTGAATTGTTGTATTTTCCTTTGAAAATTAGATAGTTGACAGGGACTACTTAATAATCTTGTACTTTGTGATAAGGTTACTCTATACTTCCAGGGCAACTGTAATAGAAAAGGTTTTGAGCATTTGTTGTTTGTGATTAAGGTTTGGGGTACTCTGTAAAGAGCACTGGGATAAAGGGCACACCAGATGGGCATTAGTAGTATGAAGGGTTCCCTTATGAGTCTTAGGAGATTATTTTTCTGCTTTAAGTGTGGGCTATTCAATGAGTAGCTGGAAGTAAAGTATAGTAAGAATTAAATTGGGTAAAATGTTAAAGAAGAAAAGCTCATACCAAATTTTTTTATTTATTATCTAGGAAGACAACAATCATGTCCTTTAGGAGTGAGGGTTTATATACTGATCAATTTTCAGCTTTGGGTCCACAAGCCCCTCTTCTAGGGTTATCTGGGTGATATGTTTGGTTTCTTGGATTTCCCCTGCTTAGTTGGCTAGTTGGAAGGGTTTATTTTTGTCTTGGTGAATAATTGTTTGGATTATTCCTAGCTTATCTTGGGCTCTAGCTTTATTGATGGCTTGTTGTTCAGTTCCTGAGTCTAGGAAGGCTGAATCAATCACCTGGTCTTCCTGGGACTCCCAGGGTGAGTCATCACAGGTTGGCATGATGTGTATTAAATTTTGGCTCTTGATTTTACTATTATTCATTAGAGGTGATCTCATAGGCTCTAGGGTTCTGTTTCTGGATGAGTTTTCTTTTTTGAATGCATTCAGTTAGAAATCACATATTTTCTTAACAGGGGCAGTAGTTAGCTCATCCCAGGTGAAGGCTAATGTATTATCATAGGTCTTGGGGCTCTAGGAGGGCCTTCTGAGTACATGCTGTTAGAGGTTGAGTCTAAGAGCGCAGCATTGAATCTGAAAAACAAATTTGCACCTGGCAGCTAGGAACCATCTTAATTCCTGAAGGAAGTTTACTATCATTTGCTACATTAATGTAAATAAAAACTCAAAAAATTTCACTATTATAGTCTTACTGCTAATTATCACACTAATTCAAAAAATCAATTTTGGTATGTGTTCTTTTAAATACACAGGGATACATTATAGTTAATCTCCATAATAAGTAACTATATATTTCTGTTTTTTATGCAAACTGAAAATAACTCCATCTAAATATATATTTTTAAATTCCATCAGGTGCTATAACACCCAAGAACTTTTTTAAACAAAATATAAAGAAGAAAACAATAAATAATTTGTTATGATAGTTTATCCTTTTTATTCACCTTCATGTGACAGTTCAAGATTCTACCTTTAAAATAAGGCTTGCATAAAATTTCAACCTGTTTAAAAGATTTAAGAGGCTGTCAGAAATTTTAACAGCACCTAGCTTTAGCTCTTCTTCTAATTTGCTGGGTACCATTTAAGCCCATTGTGTAGGTGAAATTTATTGACGCTTTAAAGTATGGTCCAATTATCATGGACCAGCCATAAATTTTAATTGTTTTTAAAAGTAAAATAATCCTTAATATTTTTAAAATTATCATCTCCAACTTTTATCACAAATTCCAAGCTCTCAGAAAACCCCTGGGGCTTGCATACCTTTGATGATCCACATGTGGAGCTGTTTTTGCAAGTGTGAGCTGATGTTGCCCAAGTAGATAATGGTTACCTGAGAGAGTTAAATGTTTATTGCTTTGGTTGATTGACCAGCTGTAGTGGAAGGGGTTTTACTCAACCAAAGTGATTAGGATTCAACCTTTGCTTTGGGGTATTAGTAAGGTGGCCCCTTGTTAGTGCTTTGGAATAATACAGAAAATATGTATCCTGGGATGGTTATATCACAGGGTATAGGCATCCTGAAGCTAGATGGGGTGAGAATACAGTTGGGTGACTTCACCTAGGATGGGGGCAAAGGTTCTCTTTATATGACTTTAGGGTAGCTTTAAGGAGATCTTTACGTTGTTGGGGAAAGCATTAAATACTCAAAACCATAATTAGAGTAGCTGACCAGAGAAGCAGCAGTAGAATTTAATGATTTGGAGTTTTCTGGGAAGTGAAGCTGTTCACTTTGTGCCTGAAAGATCAAGCTAACAACTTAGGTGAGTAAAAACAGTGGAAATGCATGAGGAATGTCTGCTTCTGATGACCTAAAGTGTAGTTCATATATAGGGGTCAAGTCTAGGTGAACTCACTTGTTAAGACTTATTTACTGAGTCTGAGGAGTTTACTAGTGGGGCTACCAAGAGTAAAACAAGATGTAAGCCATTTATAAAGGCTTTATAAGTTGTTTAATATCTATTCTAGGTGCTAGGCTATTAGGTTAAGGTTGGAACAATTTTGTGAAATTTTCTAAAAAAATCACTCAAATTGATTTGCTGAGATAGCAGAAGGTGAAATGCTTTGTATTTGAGTTTTTGGCTTTTCTTACCATCATAGAAAACCCCTCAATCCCCAGTCCACCTGGTGGATGAGTACAGTGGGAATGGATCCACCACTCTGAGTTCAGTGTCATGCAGGGTTTCTCCAACTGACAATCAGTATCATTTCTGGCACCACATTTGAGGCCTCAGTTGCACCTGGATCTGATTCCACCTGTGTGGGATCCAGTGCTTGACCTCAGACATCCTGTACTTATCTTTCTATTTCAGCTAGTGTGGTTAGGACAACTTATAAAAACCTAGCCTACAGGCGTAAGACAGCTTGAAGAGACTGCCCTTGAGAAATTTAATTCCCATTTTACTGGGACATCACCATCCCAATTATGATGTCACTCCAGAGAGATCTGCCAATGCCTTAACAGGCAACACCTCTATGTTCATAGGCACTCAAAAGTCTCTCCCAAACAGGAAGTATCCCCTTTTTCTTGGCATCCAACAGCCACACCTAAACAGACCACATCCTCTTATCCACTGTTCTCTATACTAGTAAAGCTCACAACCAAACTTTCACAGTAGAGGCCTTGAGAAGGCAACAGTTTGTTACTACCTCCACTGGAATGCTTTGTCTCAATTTTATACAATGGTAGAATTAAGGAGGAATGTTGAGGAAATTGCAGGATGCAAAGCCATTTTAGTAGAACCTTTTCCCTAGATTTTACTACAAGAGTAAAGATCTGTGCAAAATGTTAAATGAGATCAAGAAAGCAACTCAAATAGCATTCTTCTATCTAAATAATTTAAGGTTGAATGCAGGGAAGACCAGTGCTGGAACAAGGAACTGGTTAATGCTTAGGCGTGCAAGGTGTTAATGCTTTGAGCAGCTTAAGCAATGAAAATTGATTCCCTAGTTGGATTGTGGCGGATCTTCAGGAATGGTCAAGTTATGCACTCCACAACCATTGGGTGAGTTGATGGCATGTTTCCTGATTAACATGATTGGTTGGAAGCCAATAGCTTAAAGTATGAGTGAGAAAACATTGAATTAATACATTAGTGATTTTGATAAAGTAAGGTTGTGAGATTATTTTATTATAGGAAAAAGTGTGTGTCAATAGTTTAAGCTTTTGAAGAAAGCCACTTGAAAGGCGTAAACGTTGGGAACAGGGCACTATAAGTAGGAGGCTAACTGAAAAGATGAAGTGGTCTTTTTGGAAACTTTTTGGTTGCAAGTGGAATCTTTGTTGGGTGCTTGATCTGAATCTCAATGATTACATGTCTGGTTGGCTTGGATTGACCATATGGCTTCTAAAGCGTTAAGATGTCCTTTCTGAAGAGGTAAATAGTCAAAAGGACTCCAAAATGCTGGAAATAAGAAGGGTTTTAAGAAGAGCAGAGCAATTACAAAGACAAGACCCATAACATGTTTTACCACAGAAGGTTTCTAATAGGATCTTATCTCTTTTATTAAAGACTTTCTTGGCCCCTATTCTCCCTTTTTATAACAAACTAACTTTACTAGTGATAGTGATATTAAAAGCTGGTCAAAAGGATAAGAAAAGGCAAAAATTTAGCCTTTTCACACATAGAAAACTCCTGGTTAAGGAATGAGTAAAGCAGTGCAAATAACCTTGATATATGTGATATTGCTGTATTAAATATTATCATGCAAATGGCCCCCTAGATGATGTAGCTGCTTTGGTAGCCTATAAATGCTGTAAAATATAATTTTCCTAGTTATAAATTGCCAATGATGATTAGAGAGCATGATGAGTCCCCTTTGGGATTTATATGATTCATTTTTGTCCTATTCATAGAGCAAGTATCCCTGAGAATGACAACTCCAACCCAGCCAGTCCCTGGCTTTGACCAGGACAAATCTTGGTGACCTCCTAGGAACAGGAGCGCCACAATACACCTGCTAAAAAAGATGGATTAATCCAAAAAGAAATAGTTTCCCTTTCTGATGCCCCATATTTTTAGCTTTCTATACACATTCCTATTTAAAAGTATCATATACCTTTATATAACAACATATACTTTTTAGATTCAAGGTTGAATTCTGAATCAGGATAAGCCTATGCTGATTCAATGCTAGATGCCTCCCAAGTCTATACCCAAATATGTGTCCAAGATGACCAAGGACATCATCAATCCCCCAAGGACAAAAAACCAAGACAGTCCCCAAGAAGAACCATGCCAATGCAAAGCGCCTCAGAAGAATCCTAAACCTTCCCCAAAGCCATAAACGGCTACCCAGCCCTTTCAAACTCTCCCCTATGTACCTGCTACAACCCTCAACAAAATAATGTTTAGCTTTAACAGACACTACAACAAATTTCAGAGCCTGGGGAGGACAAAGTGAAATATACTGAGCCAGGTACTCCCTGGGGTGGTCTTATTGAGCTGTGGGCAGCTTGCAGCATCAGTAAACCTAGCTTTTTCTTGGCTCTTGGCAATGGCATACAAGAGTCCAAGGCAGGAGCCCTTTATAAAACAGACTTGCAGTGATTTCAATCCAAGTGTTAGCCTTCAGAGATAATACAGCTAACTAAATTAAGGCCCTGGGAAGTAAAATGCTCTAGGTACATGTCCTTTTAGAGAGAAAGGTTCACCCAAGTCAAAATGATACCAATAATGTAATATTTAGACCTGTTATATTTGTTATCAGATTGGAGTAAGTATAGGGCATTGTAGTAGAGATCATTCATTGGATAGACAGAGGAGGAACTTAGTATGGCTTGATATCTAGATTGGAACAATTCAGCCAATAAGCTCCAGAAGTCACTAGAAAAGATTTAGAACTATTAAAGGAAACACAGCAGAGAGGGACTCAAACTCAACCCCAGTCAAGTCTCCCACAATAATGTATGATTTTAAGGAAGGGTGTGCTTTATGAGATTTCCCTGTTAACAACAATCTTTAACTGGCTTAGGACCGGTGTTGAGCCTTATGGTACTTAGATATCAACCCCATCACAGAACATGGGTGCCAGGTTATTTTCTACAGGGGCTACATCTTCAGCCCCAACAAGAATACCAGAGCCACCTCCCAACAGCACTAAAGCTTTGCAAATCTTTCTTCCTGCAAGGGTAACCAACTATGTATTTGAAAGATCCAAGGTACCTGCAGTGCATCCCAGTGGTTCTGGGATTCTTTATTTGATATCAGCTCATGTGCAGGTATCTCTACCAGGCTAACCCTATCACAAAGAACATTCCTTCTACTGAGGTTGAGCAGAAGTGTTTGCTGGATCCCCTAACCCAAGATCTAAAGTATACTGCTTAATGAACATTCAACTAGGAATATGCCAACTAGTTGATGTGTAAAATAAGCTGTTAAGGCAACAAGGCTTTGGTTGGCTCCATTTGCAATAAAAGGACATAGCAGATACAGGAGGCATGATTGTTGTGTTTGGCTCCTGGGGATGACATCCAGGAGGACACGGCAGGAAATCTTTATAACAAAAGATTTGAGGTTCAAAGCTGTTGTAACTGTGCTGTTTTAGCAGAGTTACAAGGGGAAAAGATATTTAGAAACTAGATAATATTCTTTATTGAGAGATAGGTATTATATAGTCATTGTGAATTGTGGATAATATGAACATGATAGTGTTGATCACACAGTGGGATGGTGAAGGGGGTGGCTTGATCCTGGTAATGAGTCAAGCGCCAAAACAAAGTATCCACTGTAGGAGATCATCATTTGTTCATGTTGTTGGATTTGGTAATTCAAGTTGACTTCCTAGTCTGGCTTCAAGTGACTGGATAATTGGATTGCAGGTCACTAACCTGCTTACTCAGAGCCTTGCTGGCAGGTTGAGCCTGCTGTTTTGACACCCCCCAACTGAAGGTCAGCCTGCTCTGGGGCAGGTTTTCAGGGAGGTTGTCAGGAGCCTGGGCGCCATACTGGACTAACTGTTGTTCTGTGGCAGGTAGAACAGTCTCACATTGTTTCTGTACTGCTTTTCAGGGTCTCAGTCAATCATGGTGGAGGACTTTGTCTTGTTTACGTTTTCCAAGTCCTTGCACAAGGTAAGTGTTGTTTTTTTTACCTTTAGGATGATTTTCAGGCCTACTTTCTCTGGTTGTAATTTACTTTTGTCAATGTTCATGACCCAAACTTTATTGCCGACCTCATGTCTGTTTTGGATAGGGAAAAATGTCTTTTACAAACGCTTTTATTCCCTTTCTGATTGATTGCTGTTGGCTTGCATGACCTGGGGGTCTGAACGTGGTAGAACCTTGCTTGGTATTTCCAGCTTGGGTCCTGATAATGCTTGGATGATATTGGGTTGTGTGCCATAAATCAACTCAAAGGGGCTTTTCCCAGTGGATCTGTTTTCACAAGTCTGGTATACAAGCAATGCAGTTGATAGCTGCTTGTACCGTTCATCAGGTCTCTGGCAGTGAGCTTGGCCAAGGTTTTCACAAGGCTTCCATTCAGCTGCTTCACATGTCCATGGGCCTGAGGATGGTAAGGTGTTGTCACAGTATGCTTGACCCCATTCTTGGTGAGGTATACATTAACATCTTCAGAGGTCAGTCCTTAGCCTCCATCAGTTATCAGGAGTTCTGGTTTTCCAAACTTGAGATGATTTCTTTTCCTATGAATTGCCGCATGTTGTTGCCAATATGTGTTTTTACTGCTTGTGACACTGACCATTGCATGACAAAGTCTATTGCGTTAATGATATATTTCTTTTTATTGTGCTTTCCTGGCATGGGGACCACAATGTCTAGGGCCCACACCTTGAAGGGTAGTTGCGTATAAATAGGTAGTACTGATTTAGGTGGGGTATTGCTCTTTGCAAATTTCTCACATACTTTGCATTGTTCCAAGACTTCCTGGATGTCTCAGTACGGGGTTGGCCACCATGCTTTGTGCTTAAGGAATTTTTAGAGGTTGAAACTTTTTGTGTGCCCTAGGTCTCTATGGTAACATAGGATGGTGTCAACTTGCTGATGTGTGGGAACATATGGGATGATGGTTCTGCCAGACATTTTTTGATGTAAGGTTCCATACACGTCTTTGAATAGGTGCTTGTTCTTAATGGCTATTTCCTTGGTTATTTCTGTAGTGACAGGGGGAAACCTTTGTCCTTTGTTTAAAGTACCAAGAGGGGTCAGTCTGGGTCAAGCCCATTCTCTCCTCTTGTGGCTCAGACGTACAGGCGTGAGGATGCATCCGCCATGGCAAGCTCTGGACCAGGATTGTATTGTATGAGCATATTGAATCTCTCCAAGAGTTTCATCTAGCAGGCCTGATGGCAGGATAGGTTTGCTTGGGTTTTGAAATATATGAGTGTCAAGTTTATACTTCTGGGAAGTATAATAAACAGAAAAGGGGAAGATTTAAGAAGAGAATGATACTTTATTAAATATGAATATAGAATAATATATAGTATCATGACAAGCCACATACCATTTATGTATGTCATGGGGGTCATGGGGCGTATCTGAGTAATGTTTCTCTTGAGTCACAAGGCTTAATCAATTTGTGTTCCATTTAGGACCTGGATTGAGTAATTCCTGTCATAGATGGCTTGACTGATAATGGTGCCACCAGTTTACTAGCTAGCTGGTGAACCATTTAGTGAACCATTTAGTGAACCATTCAGTGAGCCATTTGGTGATTTACTTGTGTTGTTAATTCCCCAAGAGGGAGTAATCAAATATGTTGCAACATCTCCCCCTGGGGTGCTGGAAGGCGGAGCCTTGGGAATTTTCTTAAGAGTGTTGGGGATAAATTCTTGGTATTGATCCAGTTTGGCGTTGGGAACAGGGAGTCTAGAATTATTTTGGGCTGTTCTTGCTTTGCACAGGCAGAGGCAGTTGTGGTGCATACGTTTCAGCTCATTCCAAGCTCCAATCTGTTTGATGAGATAGGTGTTGTTGGTCTTGACTTCCATGTCAATGCCTGGTCCACACAATCCTGGGTCCAGCTTGTGCTGATCATATTGATAATCCAGATTTTGTCCCTGACTTGGAATCTCATTTCTTGTAATGGGATTGTTTCCCTTTCAACCCTTTGGTGTTCCATCTCCTCTTGGTCTTTTCTGGCGCGTTGTACGTTAGGGTTGCTGTTGTCTGGCACCTTTTTGGGCAGAGGTAATTGTGGTCCTAAGGCTGTACTAACAAGAGCAGGCTTTTGCCCATAGACAATTTCATAAGGGCTTTTACCTGTATTGTGGTTAAATCTTGTTCTACAGATAATGAGCGCGGTTGGAAGCATGTCTACCCAGACCTTTGGATTGTTAGCAGATAACTTACTGAGGGCTTCTACAAGTGTGCTGTTCAGCTTTTCTACTTGTCCATTTGCTTGAGGATAGTAGGACTGGTTGTGATGTGTCTTATTCCATTCTTGGCAAGATAGATATTGGTGTCAATGGCCTTAAGTTTAGTGCCTCCATCTGTGATCAGGAGGTCAGGTTTACCAAACTTGGCTATGATTTCTTTCCCAATAAATTGTCTCACACTGTTGCCTTTGTGCTCTTTAGTGGCTTGCACCACAGGCCATCTGATTACAATGTCAATAGCTTTAATAATGTACTTTTTGCCCTTGTTTTTGACAGGCATTGGTCCCACAATATCTAATGACCATACCTTGAAGGGTTATGTGATGGATACAGGTACTACTGACTTGGGTGGTGCTTTGGTTCAGGCGTACTTCTCATATACTTTGCATTGCTCCAGTACTTCTCTGATATCATCTAGCATGTTGGGCCACCAGTAGTGTGTCTTGATATATTAATGAAAGTTCCTGCTAAGGTGTGGCCCAGATCTTTGTGATATCAGAGGATTGTGTCAATATTTTGCGTTGACAGGACAGAAGGCACAGTGTCACCACTTGGGAGTATTTGATGCAGTGTGCCATATACATTTTTGAGCAGGTCTTTGTTCTTGAGGACTTTATCTTGGATGTCCATTGGTGTGCCAGGTAGGAACCCTTACTGGAGATTCCCCATGATTAACATGGGCCAGTTGGGGTCACCATCAGCGCAGAGGACATGTTTGCTGTATAGCCTTGACAGGGCATCTGAAGTAAGTATTTTCTTGCCTGGCTTATATTCAATTTGCATGGGGTATCTCTGTATGAGACTCATCCACTTGGCTTGTCTCCTTGACAAGTGTTGTTGTGTTTTGAAGAATATCAGTGATTTATGGTTGGTGAGTACCTTGAATGTTAGGGCTCCTTCCAGATAGCATTGCCACTTCATGAGGCAGTGTATGATGGCTACCAACTCCTTATTGTGTATGGGATATCTTTGTTTACTATCAAATAGTTTCCTTGACTTGTATGCCACAGAGAGGAAGTCTTTTTATGCTGTTTGGATATGGAGTAAGCTCCTATGGCATAGTCAGAAGCATTGGTTTCTAGTTCATAGATTCCCTCATTATTTGGATATTAGAGGATAGGGGCAGAGACCATGTGTTTGTGGCGGATCCAGGTCTAATCAGTCTATCCCGCCATTAACCTTCCCTTGACTCTTATTCCCATTACCTTCCTTTGACAAAGCTTTGAAGAGCTTTGTCTCCAGAGAGGCAATTTTATGGGACAACGCTTTGTTATCATCCCGCCAACAAGCCATGATCTCAACGCTCTTTTCCTCCCTTGCCCTTAAAGCTTCAATTTCACAATTTGCCTTTGCTTTCACTTGCTGTAAGATTTTGTCCCATCCTACTAACAGGTTCCAGGAATCCCACACATAGATTTGATTTCCTTGGGCAGGAGTACCTTCCTTTTCAAAATAATTGGAATATAACTCTTCAAACACAGCCTTTACTTCCACCAAGGACTCCTCAGGAACAGTCTTGGTGACCTCCAAGCTTGCCCAAGCTTCCTCCAACAAACTTGTAAGAACCTCTTTCCTGGCAGCAGCGGTTTCCACGCAAAGTACTCCAAATTTGGCCCTTTCAAAATTTAACAAAGCTGACATAACAATTGAAAAGGTAGTTGAGGGGAAAGCGTCAAAATTGACAATATATTTAATAAAGTGTAGCTGTTTTTGCTTATATACCATTCAGGGCATATTTGGCTGAAAACCCCTTCAGTTCCTGAATCAACCTATGATTCATCTCATGTGATCTATGATATTTGAGTCATTCAAACCTAGATCTTTACCTAAAAGATCACCAATATTTCTCAACCTATGAGAATCAACCTACAATGGGAAGAAGTCACTTGACTCCATTCATCCCAATGTACCAATTCATCATGGAGCTTCCTCAGCTCCCAGCGCCAAAACCCTGTGGATTAAACATCCCAAAACTCAGCTATTGGTATTTCAAATGGGAACCAGCTGATCAACTCTGAATTCCTAGGCATCCTTGCCTTTATCTAGTTATCTTTGCATTTAATGGTTTTTTGCCTTAAAACCCATTAAAACACTTCAAAACTCAAACCAGGCACCACCACAGCGCCCAGAAACTTTCCCAGGCGGCGCAGCAGCGCTTTTAACCCAATGAATTTGCCAAAGCGGCGCTTTTAATCCAAAATTTGGGGGTTTACTTATGGTTGACCTTAACCAAACTTCTTGACATAGTCAAGACAATTTAACTAATATAATTAAATCCTCATTAATTATATTCCTGTGTATTTATTTATTAATCTTCCTAATTAATTAAACCATTTTTGAGACATCCAGTCTCCCAGATTGACTTGGCCAATCTTGCCTTCTGTTCTTTTATTGAACCTAGATATGGGTCATTATTTGTTAGATTAAGCCAAGGCGCCAGCTTAAGCATTTCAAAGCCTTTTAACTTCTTTGGTATCATTTAAGTCATAAACTTATGTTTTTTGAACATTAGTATAATGCTTAGTTTACTGAAGAAAAGTTTAAGAGTGTAAAATATACAAATAATAGAAATAAATCTTATTTCTATTAGCTGTATTTTTTGCTAAAACCCTTTTTTCTATTTTAATAAGCCAATAATTAAATATATGAGTTGCATGGGAGAGTAATACCAGCCCCAAAGCTATAATTGCTATTACCCTATCTTTGGCTCAAATAATTAATTTCCTAGTTATTTTTAGAAAAAAAAGTTGTTGTATTTAAAAGACTATTTACCCTATGTGAAATATAAGTTTTTGTTATGCGTCCAACTTCATGAACATGTCCTACTAATCCTTTAGTAGTATCAGCTCTCTTTGTTTCTCTGTCATCTGTGCAGAACTTTGCACAATAATTTATTTTGGAGTACTCCTTAACATCCTCAAATGTCAAAGGTGAAACATACAGCTCACCATCTTTCATTAAATATGAAAGATTAACATAAAATGCTTTGACTTCAAGCCAGCTTTTTTTAGGCCTAGATTTTCTATCATAGATGTGAAAAAACTTTTTGGGAAACATCTGAATTATTTACAAGTGTCTCATATAGACCCTTTCTTTCTTCCTCTCTCTCAAAAACTATTTTGAGATCATTTATGTTTTTTATATACATCTCATTTTTCTTTTGTTTAAATATTTTAGATAATACACCAAAATGACTATCAACAATACTTTTGCCATGACACTCAACAAATCTATTAAACTTAATTGTTCCTTTTATAATTTTAGGTACCTCTTTAAAAAGATAATATAAGAATTCATAAGATCTGAAATGATTACCATTATCAGTCCAAACTTTAATATTTTTAATATTCTTAAATTTATTATTTTTAAGCAGACTTATCAAACACTGACCTGAAAACAAAGAGTCATGAGATAAAATTTCAGATAAAAAGTCATGATACTCATATTTAATTTTCTCATTTTCTTTAAAAGCAATTGCAAATCCTAATAAAGAAATAGGTATTTTCTCATAAAAACAATTATTTGTCTCTATAGGACCCCCACCTATTTTAAAGTTTTCTTTATAGTCTATTACTATAACACATGAATCATTATCAAGATTATTTATATCACTAATATATTCTTTATTTTGATGCTTATAAAACTTTTCATGTAGGTCAATAGATTCCAAATTTTCTTTAATAGATTTAGGCAATGACAACTTCTTTATACTCAAATTCTTTTTCTTCATTTCTAATGACTTTTTTAAGTTGCAAATGTTACACATATCAGTTTGCTTTTTGCTTTTAATTATATTATTAGGAATAAGCTTATAAAAAGTGGAAAGTGAAATAGAAATATTGTTTTTTATTTTCATATCTTTGTAAATTTCTTTTTTTGTTTTCAATAATGAGTATTTTATTTTAGTTGTGTATTCACTCAACTCTTTTTGTAATTCTTCATAAATCAATCCAGGGGATTTTTTAGTGAATTGGCTAGTTGGAAATGAATTTTTTAATATATGTTTTAAAATATTTTTTATGTTTTTGCTCTTTACTGAATCATTTTTTCCTTTTTTTTGAATTTAATGATGCTTTTTTAGCATTTTTTATTTTTTTTAGAATATGAATACTCATTTTTTGTCATTTTAAATCCAGAATCCCAAAGCTCTTTCAGACTGTAGCTTGATGTAACCTATGCTCTTAGGGAAGGAAAGTGCTTGGCAGGGGACTCTGACATCAATTCCTTTAGGTTGTTAAGGAAATCATCTGTCTTAGAATTTTGTATGACAGGTAAGAAGGTACTTTTTCCAAACTCTGTTTTTAATAAGAAATGCTCAACAAAGCTGTTAAGATCACTGCCAGCAGTAAAAAGGAATGCTTATTTAAGCATAGAGATTCTTTCTCTCTTAGTAGAAGCCCCCAGTGAGAAGAAGGGTGTCATCTGAGGTGCAAACTTGATAGGTTCCATAATGATAGTGGTTGGGTTCCTTGGCTTGGTTCAGGCAGTTTCTTGCTTGGAAATAGATGTGCAGTTATCAGAGAGGAGTAAAGGTGTAGATTGTAAAGTAAATTTCTATAAAGTTGAGCTGTTTAAATACCATGTTAGCTGAGCTTTTGCACTACAGGCATAAATCCCCAACTGACCCCAACTGATCTCCTTAATTTATCAATATCACCCCTGAAGTCTGATATCATTGTTTATTTACCCCTTTTTATATTCTGGTTAACTGTTGATATTTCCGCGAATAGTACTTCAATCTTGCTCAACCTAGTATCATTAGAAAGCCCTTAATCTCAGCTTTTGGAATTGTGCTGCAACTTTATATTTCAATACTGATTTAGTATCTTGAAGTGGCTTTGAATGTAAGCTTATAAAATTATTATTTGAAATAAAATATGCTAATTAACTCTTAAAGTATGATATTTTAATCAGTAAACTAAATTTAAAGTATAAATTATTATTCAGCTTACTTTTAATAACCAACTCAAAAACCTTTTTTTAAATAAACTTAAGTTTATTATAACCTTTAACAGTTCTTAAAAAATGAACTTTATATATTTTAAATCTATCAAAACAAAAATATTTTTCTAATCACATATAAATATTTGCTTGTATAATTAAATTTGTATCTTATTTTTATAGATACAATGACTAAGATCATTTTCCATTTAGTTCAAATAAATTTTAACCTTTATAAAATTTAATTAAATAAAGCAAGATTTTGATACATTCTTTTTTATGTTTGAATTTTTTATACATATTATCTCTAGCATACAGTATAAAAATATAATTTTATTAAATAGTTGTATAAAGCTATTTTATTAATATTAAATACTTAAAATTTTGAAAAGAAAAACTTTTACTCTCTTATAAGTTCCTATAATATATTTTCTATAAAATCTAACTTAAGAATAAATTACTTATGCTAAATGAGATCACTGAAATTTCAATAAAAGTTCAGTTTTAATTTTAGTTTTAGTTTTTTTTTAACTTTTTACTAGATTTTTTTTAAAAAATCCAAAATTATTTAATATTTATTAAATATGCAAAAAAGCTATCTGCCCTCTTTTTAAAAAGAGGGATTCAAAAATTATTATATTTTAAATTAAATATTTTAAAAAAGCTAAGATTTTAGGCAACAATTTGATTTCCAACAAAAAGCATCATATCAGTTTTTATTGTATTTTTATGTTGCTCTTTTTAGAATGATGTCATTTTGTACTAATCAGCTTTCAAGAAATAATGGTATATGAAATAAGATTGTTACTAGCTTTTAATACAGTTTAATTTAGCTGTAAGTAGAAAATGGTTAATTTAATATAGGCTTTTATATTATAAGGATTAAATAAGATTTATTTTGATAAAATTGTTGTAATTATTTAAATTTATTGATAAGAAAATTAAAACAAAATTTTAAAGTTTTAAGTAGCACAGTTAATAGGAAACAGATTAATCTAACAAATAATGACCCATATCCAGTTTTCAGGAATCTTTACCTTAAGACTTCCAATCCAACCTATCTACATGCAATAGTCAGAAAAACAGAGATAACTTCATACTTAAGAGCATTTATTTAGCTAAATACTCAATAGTGAGTGTTGTACAGTTACAGTGTTCCTTCAGTTGGCAGAAGTTTTGATCACGTATTGGTGTCCAGACAAACTTAGTTGTTTTGCCTGTGATGTCAGATAGGGGGCTGTTAAGGAACCCCAGTTGGGGATAAAAACTTCTTACATAGGCTACCATTCCAAGAAAGGTTCAGAGTTCACTTTTATTTCTTGGAGCTGGCATCTCAGTTATGATGCATATCTTGTCTGGATCTGGTTTGATTCTGTCCTTACTGATAATGTGCACAAGGAATGGAAGTTCTGTTGAGAAGAATTTGCATTTTGACGGCTTTGCAACCAATTGGTTTTCTTCAAGGGTGTGGAGGACCAGGCAGACGCCTTTCCAGTGTTGCTCCAGGTTGGGGCTGTAAATGATGATGTTGTCCAGGTAGATGATTGCCTGTTTTCTAATGTGCTCCTTGAAAACTTAATTCATGAAGGTTGCAAAGGTACTGGGAGTGTTTGTCATTCCAAAGTTGAGAACAACACATTCAAAGGATCCATATTTAGTTCTAAATCTGGTCTTTGGAATGACTTCAGGTTTCACGCAAATTTGGTGGTAATCTGCTGTCAAATCAATCTTTGTGAAGATTTGGGACCCCCAGGGCATCAAAAAGGTTGTCAATTGGGGGTAGGGGATATCTGTTCTTAATTGTGACCTTGTTGAGCGCTCTGTAGTCAGTGACAAGGCGGTTTTGTCATCCTTTTTTACCACAAAGAAAATGGCTGTGCAAAAAAGTGATTTTGATGGTCAAATAAGGCCTTTCTCAAAGGCTTTGTCAAGATAGGCTTTTAGGGCGTCATCTTCTTGTGGTGTTAGGAGGTATATGGGATGCGCTTTTAGTACACTTTCCTTGAGGTCAATTCTATGTTGTATGCCTTGGTTGGATGGTAACCCTGGTAAAGTTTCTTGGAAGATGGAAGGGAATTTAATGACTAGCTGTGCTTGGATAGGGACTCTCTCACTTCTGGTTTCTTTACTTTTAAAGTGGATGACCTTATATGTGCAGGAGTTCCAATTGATTTTACTGGGGTCATTTTCCTCTTCTGTCTCTATGATTTTCACAAACATATGGTCTCTCATAAGTGTTTCAAGATGAGTTGGGTAGACATGGTGGTGCACCTCCCCTTGTTGTATGGTGAGATTAGCGCTATCTCATTCAATATGAGGTTTGGTCTGTCTCATCCAGTCCAGACCAGTTAAAATATTTTACTTGGGGATTGGTATTATTGGACCACTAAGGGTAGTCTGTACATCTTCTATTTGGGCATAAACAGAGTATGCCTCTCTGGTGACTGGTGTGCTTCTGTTATCTGTCATGATAACTCTCTTGATGTTAATTTGAACTGTGGGTAGTTTAATGAGGTTAGGAATCTTTTTCAACAAGGGATTGGTCTGCTCCAGTGTCAAATAATGATGTGCCCTGATATATGCAAAAGCAGAAAGTATAAGTGAGGAGTTTATTTCCAGTTTGGGCAGCAAACAGTAGAGGGTTGCTGGAGGATACTTGGATCATGGTGATTGAATCCACGTCCTGGTCCCTGTACAAGTCTTGTAGGTTGGGGGAGGGCAGCTTGCCTAAGCACTCCCCTGAGCTTTTCCCTCCTTGTTGGTATCTTTTCTTGGGAGGAATTTTTCATTTGAGTTGGGTAGGTATGAATAACCTACCTGTGCTACCACTGTTGTGTTTATACTTCTGGGAAGTATAATAAACAAAATAAAGGGGAAGATTAAGAAGAGAATGCTACTTTATTAGATATGAATATAGAATATTATTTATTATCATGACAAGCCACATACCATCCATGTACGTCATGGAGGTCATGGGGCTTATCTGAGTAATGTTCCTCTTGAGTCACAAGGCTTAATCAAGGTGTGTTCCATTTAGGACCTGGATTAAGTAATTCATGTCATAGATGGCTTGACTGATAATGGTGCCACCAGTTTACTGGCTGGCCATTGAATCAATTGGTGAGCCATTTGGTGATCTACTCAGGCCGTTAATTCCCCAAGAGGGAGTAATCAAAGATGTTGCAACATGAGAAACTTGTGGTCAGTCAACACTGTGAATTCTTCCTGTTGTTCCAAATAGCAACATCATTTGACTAAGCAGTGTACAATGACCACAACTCTTTATTGTATATAGGGTATTGAAGCTTACCATCTGTCAGTTTTTGTGATTTGTAGGCTACAGGCAGGAAGTCACCATCATTGTTTTTGATTTGTAGCACTCCCCCAATGGATGCGTCTGAGGCGTCTGTTTCCATTTGGTACTCCCCATTGTGTTTGGGGTATTGCAGGATAGGTGCTGTTGTGAGCTTATCCTTGAGGCGTCTAAAACAGAGGTCACATTGGGGGGTCCAGAAAAACTTGGATTTGGCGCCAGTTATGGCGGACAGGGGTGCCATCAGGCCGCCGCAGTCAGGTATGGTACGGCACACGTAGGCCACCATTCCTAGGAATGTGCAGAGTTCCAACTTGTCTTTGAGTGGTGGCATTTTGCAGATGACCTGTATCTTCTGACTGCTGGTCTTGATGCCGTCTTTTGAGACTATGTGTCCTAAGAAAGGTAGTTGCTTGCAGAAGAACTGACATTTGGAGGGTTTGGCTAGAAGCTTGTGTTGTGCCAGGGTAGCAAAGTCTGCCTATAAGTCTTTGTGGTGCTGCTCTACCAAGGGGCTATAGACAATAATGTTGTCCAGGTAGACTAAGGTGTGCTTGCCTATGTGAGGGGCAAACACCTCATTCATAAAGGTCACAAAGGTTGAGGGGGTGTCTGTCATACCAAAGTTGAGTACCACAAACTTGTATGAGCTGTATTTAGTGTAGAAGGCTGTTTTGGGGATGTCTTCCTCCTTAATATTAATCTGATTGTAGCCTGCAGTTAGATCAATCTTGGAGAAAACTAAGGCGCTGCCCAGGGCATCAAAAAGGTTGTCAATAAGCAGTAGTGGGTAACAATTCTTGATGGTTACTTCATTTAGGGCTTGGTAATCTGTGACTAGATGCAGGGTATCATCCTTCTTGGCCACAAAGAATACAGCGGCCCCAAAGGGAGATTGTGAGAGACAGATAAGTCCTTTCTCCAAGGTCTCTTTGAGGTAGGAGTGTAGGGTGTTGTCTTCATTTGTGTCAGGCAATAGATGGGCTGTGCCTTGGGTGCAGCTCCCTTGAGTTGAATGAAGTGTTGGATGTGCCTTTCTGGAGGCAACTCAGGTAAAGCCTCATTGAAGCTTTCTGGATGGCAGGCTACAATTTTGCAATCCTGAGGCGTAGTGGTATCTTGGTGATCTTTGAAAAGTATGATCTTGTACTGACAGGAGTCCTAGTCAATTGCCTTGAGGTTCTCTCTTTTGTCCAGGCTCTCTGTAATGCGCATGAAGATGTGGTTGCGTAGGAGTTAGTCCACTGAGTTGGGGTAGATCTGCTGGTTGACACCTTTGCGTTTGATGGTTGATACCAAGGTTGCCCAGTCTACGTGGGGATTGTTCTTTCTCAGCCAATCCAAACCAAGTATAATGTAAAAGTTTGGAAAGTCAATGACAGGGCCTTATATGGTGAAGTGCAGGTTCTCAATCATGACAGAGAAGGGGGTGACTTTGCTTGTCACAGTAATGTGATGTTCATCAGCTAAAACCATGTTTTTAAGCCGCAAAGGATTAGTGGCTAGCTTGAACTTGCCCACAAAGCTGATGTTGACTAGAGTTCTATCTGCGCCCAAGTCCAGGAGTGCCAAGCCTGTGTAACTGCAAAAGAAGAAAGGGTAAGACATCAGTTTATTGGGGTGTCTGGTAATGGTATAAAGCACCAGATCCTCTGAGGCACTTGGTTCATTGGACACTTGTCCATGTCCTCAAGTCAGTATTCATCATTGGGCAACTCAGGAGTTGTGTGAGGAGAGCTTGGCTTGCTTAATGCTCTCCCTGGGCTTTTCCCATGTCTTGGTTGCCTTGTGTGGCAGTGATAGGGAAATGGGTACAGTTTGACTGGCCATTGTTTGCGTTTCCATGTCCATTTGAACCTGCAGGTTTATGGTTTTTGCTGCTGCTGTTGTTCCAGGGGGTGGTTGACTGGAGCGCCCGGCTGGGTGAGAGTCTTTGGGTTTTTCTTGTTTTCCGGTTTGCACCTTGTGGAGAGCGTTGGATGTTTGTTCTGCTTTCTCTGCCTTGCAATACAGGCTTTGCAAGTTGGTCACCTGGTCCAGGTTTACATGTCTCATTACATGTGACTTGAGTGCGTCATAATACATGAGATGGATAGCTGGGGTATCAAAGGCCATATCTGAGGGGGCACATAAAGGAGTTCCTCACATGCTCAGGTAAGCTCCTTCACAGTGCCTGTCAGGGTTAAGTTCTTTACTTGACGTATAATCATAAGTGTGGTGTCCTTGAGCACAAATCTTGCCAAGAAGTCTTGTTTGAAGGTATCCCAATCTTTTTTGGTGTGTTCTTTGTGCCACTTGTTGCACCTGGTGCCAGCGTTGTGAGTCAGTCAGATGGAGATCTCTGCAATCAAGAATTTCTGCAGGAATTTCATTTATGCCTGTTTGCTTTGGGCAGACTGGATCCATGCAGCAGCTTTGTTGTCATTGGCCCCAACAAAGGATTCCAGGGCAGCACTTTGAAGCCTCTGGGCTAGGTATATTGACATGGTATTTTCATCAGTTGCACAAGGCATGGCAGAGGGCGCCTGGAAGAATCCTTGGGCAGAAAGAGTGTTGAACGCGGGGAGTGGTATCACCATGTTCTGGTAGAGGACAAACCCATCAGGTATCTTAGCACCAGGTGCGTAAGGTGTCCAGTCTTCTGGGAGGCCAGATGTTGTGATCTGAGGCGCAGCACAGAGTCACAACAAGAAATCCTAACCTTAGGATTGGATTTATACTAAGTCTTGGTTAGAATGGCAGGGAAGGCTATGTGATTACTTGTGGCCCTGATTGGTTAATATCTGCTAGACATGGCTAGAGAGGTGCCAAAGTATGTGGAGACACAAAGACAAAAATGTGAATAGAACTTAAATTTTATTGGGTATAGAAACTAGGATTATATACTGTGTAGCTTTACCACAAAATAGTACATGGATGGTAGGATCACCTGCCACAAGCATGAGTGGGGTGAGTGAGTTGCACAGAATCAGTAAAATTAACAATTGTATTTCCCAATTTGAAGCCAGCCTCATTTTGAAGGGCAAAAGTGAAAGAGAGAGATTTGTCCTCTAAATAAACCAACAAAGGCAAAATTGAAACAGGGTGAATGGCAGCATTCACAACATTGTCCCCCCTCTAGATTGGCCTTAGGGGGGTGATACTTGCGGAGGAACTTGGCATGCAGGCAAGCAAAAGGTCAACCACTAGAGAGGAGTTTTACAGTATACTCCAACCCTCGCTTGAAGGTCACTTCCAAGGGCCTAATCCATAACAAGTCTAGATTATGATCTGTCCTCCCACTCTATGCTGATAGTAGAGAACATGGTCCCCAATGTTGAACTCAGGCAGGGGGATCTCCCATAATTGTCAGGGGAGAGCTCTAGCAGCTTGATATTATAGGCAGACGTGTAGGAAGAAGCCTGGATATCAATGATTCAATTGACTAGATCCTTGATATGCTCATCAGGGTTCATAGCCTTATCAGAGGAGAGTAGGGGGCCCCAAGAGCAACAGGGTATTGGCTTCACAACCATACATCATAGCAAAAGGGAAATACCTGGCAACACAATGTTTGCTAAGGCAATAGGCAAAGAGAGCAGCAGGTAAGTATAGATTCCAGTTGGCAGCGTCAGAATAAGTGAGTTTTCTCATGATAGAAACCAGAGTTGGGTTTGCGTGCTCAACTGCCCCATTGATGGAAGGATTATAAGGGGCAGAGAAAGACTGATGAGACCCCAAGGCTTCAACAACAGAGGTCACTAACTTGGTGTTGAAGTTAGTCCCATTATCAGACAACAACACTTGAGGACAGCCATGGTGGAAGAATACATCTTGCAGCAAAAAGGCGGCAGTTGTCTTGGCAGTGATGTATTTAGTAGGGCATGCTTCTACCCACTTGCTAAAAAGATCATCAGCAATTAGGATAAAGCGGCATCCAGAGCAGGGGCAAGGGAGAGGCCCTACAGCGTCAGTACTGACAGTGTGAAAGGTGTGTTGAGGGGGGACTAGCTTAAACTCATGAGTGATGGCTTTATGACATTGGAGATGACAATCATGGCAACTAGCAATAACATCTGGGATCAGCAAGAAAAGATTTTCCCAGAAGTAATTCTTCTGGAGCCAGGCATGGGTCTTGGCAACTCCTCCATGTCCCATCTCTTTATGAGCTTGAAGCACCAACAAAAGGTGAATAATAGGCCTTAAATAGGACAATTAGTGGTCTTGTACTTTCTTGAAAAGTTGATTGTCACAAATGAGGGTGTCTTTGGATAACTTAGAAAGGGCAACTCAAACTTCTTCTGTCCTGTTCTCCCATGACAAAGGATATCCAACTAGTTCATACAACCTGTCAACCTCAGCAGGGTGTAGGGCGAGGATGGGCATTCCAGACAGTCCATCAGCATTATGATGTTGAATCCCGGGGCAGTGCAGTACAGTGAAGTTGTACTCTTGCAGGCGGAGAGCCTATCTAGCTAGTTATTATTCTGGTTCCTTGAGTTACTGTGGCCATTTGAGCAAAGCGTGGTCATTAACCACAGTGAAATGGATGCCATACACATATTGGTGGAACCGCTTGACAGCATGCAGCACAGCAAGGTATTCCTTCTTGGTCATACTGTAATTTTTCTCATGCTTATTCAGGACACAAGAGGTATAAGCTACAGGGTGATGCACACCTTCATCATCCAATTGAGCCAAGATAGCCCCAATAGCCAGGTCAATAGCATCAGTATATAAGATGAATTCCTTATTTTAGTCAGGATATACTAGGATGGGGGCCTCTTTGAGTTTTTTAGGGTCTCAAAGGCTTGTTGTTGGCTGGCAGTCCATTCAAAGGGGACGTTACACAGCAGCTGGACCAAGGGTTTGAGAGTGTCTGCAAAATCAGGGATGGATTGTCTATAGTATCCCATCATGCCCAGAAAAACTTGGACTTCTCTCAAGTTGGTGGCAGAAGCATTTTGTCAATAGCTTCAACTTTCTTAGTCATGGGGTGAATTCCTGTCTAAGTTACCTCATGCCCCAAGAACTCAAGGTGTTCCTTGAAGAAGGCACGCATAAATGGTTTTAACTTAAGTCCAGCCTCACAAATCTTTATGAACACCTCCTTAAGATGGGCCAGGTGATCAGTGAAGTTAGCGCTGAAGACAGTTATATCATCTAAGTACACTAAAACACACAAGAGCTTCAAATCACGGAGGATGGAATCCATGGCTTGGTAGAAAGTAGCTGGAGCATTGCAGAGTCCTTGCAGCATTTGAGTGGGCTCAAACAATCCTTCAGAAGTGATTAGTGCAGCCTTATTTCTATCTTTAGGAGAAAGATCAACTTTCCAGTACCCAGAGGCTAGGTTCATAGCAGAGAAGAACCTGAAGTTGCCAAGGCAGCAGAGAGCATCATCACTGTGTGGTAGGGAATAGGAATTCTTTTTGGTTAAAGAGTTCAATTGTTGGTAGTCTAGCAAAATACATTGAACTCCATCCTTCTTTTTTAGTATGAGTAAGGGGAGGCCAATGGACTTTGGGAAGGATCAAGCAGTCCAGCGTCTAGAAGTTGTTTGAGCTCTTTAGACACTTGAGCATCCTCTACTTGACTGTGGCAGTAGGGTTTAGCGTGGAAGGGGGGAGCATCACCAGTATCAATCTGGTGAATGATGCCTTTGGATAAACCATAATCAGTGCTATCCTTAGAAAAGATATCCAAAAACTGATCCAGTAGGTTAAACACCTCTTTCTGCTGAACTGGAGATAGCTGCAGGAAGTCTTGAGCAGTGAACAATGATAGGACTTGTGGCTCATCCTCAGGTAAGTTAAAGTCCTGGAACATATCAAAGGGATGTAGTGATAGGACGTCAGGAGCATTCAACAGCCTGCCATAGCCAGCAACCTGCCCTCTGACACATGTAAGGGGATAGAAGTTAAGTTGGCAACCAGCAGTTGAACAGGATCTTTATGAGAGACGTCCAAGATTCCTGGGCAGAGATAGGGTTTGTTGCATCCTAGCAAGGGAGGAGAGTACAACTCTAGGAATGTACGCTTGGGCAGCTCATAAGATATTTGTGAGTCTATGATAGTCTGAGACCCAGGAAAAATAGTCACAGCATAAGTGGCCAAGAGAGGAATCCCTTCAGATGCAGGAAAAGCCATAGAGGGGCACTTCATGTTGGAAGAATGGATACAGTATTTTAAAGTGAAAACACCAGTGGCATATTCCAAGGTATATGTCTTGAGGCGCTTCCCAGGAGCTTTAACTGGCTCTTTAAAGATCAAGGGGACCTTTTATCCTAAGTTAGAGAGGTAGCTGTCCTTTAATTTGATGATCCCATTGTATTCTCTAAGGAATTGAGTACCAACTAGGAGGTTGTAGCTCTCATTTTCCAAGACAACAGCAGGCGTGACCAAGAGTAGCTTGCCAAATCACATGGGAAGAGCAGAATAAGCCCCTATAGTGCAAGTCATGGACAGCCCAGCTGTGCCATATAACTGATGATAGTTAAGTTTGGGGGCAATTTTGAGCTTCTTGACTTGCTTTGAGGAGATAACATTAACAGGAGACCCCATATCTAAGACAGCCTTAATTTTCACCTTTTGGATGGATATTTCCACACAAGTGGTAGTACAACCAAAGGGAGGGAGGACAGCAAGAATTTATTGGGCTTCTGCTAGTTTTTTTTCCCACTTTTCAATCATGCAACTTAGCCCTGGGAACTCCTTATAGACCTTCTGGAGAGGGAGCAAGACAGAGACGTTTTTAAACACAGCGTCAGCAGCTTCAGCAGCTTCTTCAGAAGATTTGGTAAGCACAGGAGATCTCTTGGCTTGAGTGAGGTAAGGGCAAGAGACAACCTCTTTGGCTTCAGGAAGAGGCTTAGCAGTTGTTGTAGCTTTCCCAGAATGAAGCTTATAAGGGACTACAATAGTTTCAGGGACAGCCAGGACGGAATACCCATAGGCGTTGGGGTCCTTTATATCAGAATCATCCATGTCAGAGTCATCAGATATATTGTGGAATAGCAGCGGAATGGGAGGAGCCTTAGTGTCAGCAGGCTCAGAGTCAGCAAAAAAGGGGGAATTGAAGGAGACTGGGAAGAATTGTCAACCAATAGCATCTCTGCCTCTAGGTCAACTGTTATTTTCCTGCCTGTTCTTTGGGATCAGCTCCTTCACCTCAAGGATGGCACAGACTTGGGAATGGTGACCTATCTGTCTAAAGTTATGGCAACCCTGACGTTGAGGAGGATTCTGTGAGTTCATGGTAAGGATACGCGGGTCACATGAAGAAAAACCAGATGTAGAGGCAGCACAGTTCTCCTGCACAACTGCCCCAGAATGGGTAAGGTGCATATCCTGCAACAGTGTCTTTATGCTCTTCATAGAAGAAAGCATGGCTTTATGGGCCTTGAAGTGAAGACACAGGAGTTGGTAACCTTGAAGGCTTGAGTGCAAGCCATGTATGCCTCATGTGCAGTCAACTGGCGGCCTGTGATCAGTTGTTGTCCTTCCATGTAGAATCTATCTGTAAATTTAGCTAGAGTCTCCTTAGGTTTGAAAGCAATGTGCATGAAGGCGTCCTTTTTCACTTCCAAACTAAGGTCACCACCAAATTTGTCAATCAGAAGTTGCTTCATATCTTCCCAGGTCTCAATGGTGGGCAGCTCTGGCACTACTACCTCTTGACAGGTTGGGTGTAGACAGGCTAGAATGTGTTCCTTCTTGACCTCATCTGAGGCTCCTTCCATGGCAGTTTTGTAGATAGTTAGGAAAGCTGCAATGGTTGAGGTTTTGGGGTCAAAGACTTGCTTAAAGGTAGGCTTGAAGTGTGCTTCTGGAGTTGGGCTGTCATTGCTGTTATCAAGTACATTTATGCGTCAGGAGAATTCTGCCTTGGACTTGATGGGGGCTGTCTGGCCCACAGCTGGCAAACACTTTCCTCAAGGGTAGTCAAGGTTTCAGCAGTGCAGGTGCCCGTTTTTTTAGCTATGGTCTGCCGCTCAGTAACATCCAAGTGTCGACCCTGTGCAGTTATTACTGAGGACAGTTCAGCCAGTCAGGAAGTAAGAGACAAACACGCCAAAAGGCAAGGGGCAAACCTGTCATTTACTGAATAAATTAACTCACTCATTCCCTGTACGTCTTTATCAAGCTCAGAGTGGTCTTGTTTCATGTGGTCCACTTCATTAGCTAGAGCTATCAACTCTCTAGCACAATGAATGCAGGGGGCTCCTGACAAGCCAGGGCAGCAATCATCTTCACCAAAAACTCCAGATGGACTAACAATAGATGCCATTGCCTCACACAAAGTAGCAACCTCTTGTTATAAGTCAGCAGCCTGAGTCAGCAGAGCAAGCACTTGGGGATCAGGCTGAGGGGCTTTGGGAGGGCAATCCTGACTGCAGGTGGATGCTCTTAGTTCTCAAATGCATCCCAGAGCCTCTGCTCTCTATCTGCTAACTCATCAGCTGGAGGAGAAGGCAGGGCATTTGATTTGAAGGTAGACAGTTCATTTACTTGAGTCTGGAGTTTGACAATGATAGCGGTGGTAGCAGCCCTTTCTTGATCAAATTCCTTGCCCAGTTTGCAGAGGCCCTTTGCAGCATGGACTGCTACTTGCTGTAATTGGTTGAAGGAGTAAGCACTGAACTTTTTGAGTTGCTGCACAAGTTGTTCAAAGTTGGTGAGATAGGCATTTAGAGTGGAATCTAATTGAGCACACCAGGGCTGTTCCAACTGGTGGAACTCATGAAGACACTCTCTGACATACTCAGGGATAGACTGGCACATTTTTTCAATGGATTTGACCAAGCAGAATTGTGAGGTGACAGAGTCAGGCTGATTGTTGGATACTAAGGAAAACAGGGAGTGGATCCACTGTTGATAGGCTGCAAACTGATCCCAGTGATGAGTGACGGCAGCTTATAGCAATGAAATCTCCTGAATGTGGAGCCCTAATACCATTTGATGATGGGCTAAGGCGGGTTGTACAAAGGAGGACAATAAGTGTTCAGCAGAGCCAGCTGCTGAGAGGAGGTGCTGTGGAAATTGTGGAGCTACAATCAATTTTTAGTATTCTGCTTGGTTGAACTGAAGCTGGAGGCAAGGGATGGCTCCATCACGGGCTATCCCAAGGTCCACTGCCATGACTTGTTCCAAGTCAGGGGTACCAAAAAGGTAGGCCACTAGGCAGGGACTACTCCCAAGGTTCAGCACAGTAGGGATGATAGGTGGGTTAGTGATGTCTTCTTCAATAGGAGGACTGGTAATTTCAGACAATGTTGGCTCTTGTATGGGAGGAGGCAAGGTCCTGAAAACGTTGTTGCAAAAGGAGTAACCAAGGGGCTTACAGCTCCTGTAGTGAGCACCATTTTTGCTGTGATCTGAGGTGCGGCACAGAGTCATAACAGGAAATCCTAACCTTAGGATTGGATTCATACTAAGTCTTGGTTAAAATGGCAGGGAAGGCAATATGATTACCTTGTGGCCCTGAATGAATAATATCTGCTAGACGTGGCTAGAGAGGCGCCAAAGTATGTGGAGACTCAAAGACAAAAGTGTGAATAGAACTTAAATTTTATTGGGTATAGAAATTGGGATTATATACTGTGTAGCTTTACCACAAAACAGTACATGGATGGTAGGATTACTAGCCACAAGCATGAGTGGGGCAAGTGAGTTGCGCAGAATCGGGAAACCAAACAATTGTATTTCCCAATTTGGAGCCAGCCTCATTTCAAAGTCCAAAAGCAAAAGAGATAGATTTTTCCTCAAAATAACCCAACAAAGGCAAAATTGAAACATAGTGAATGGCGGCATTCACAACAAAGGGCAAACACAAAAGAGAGGGATTTGTCTTCAAAATAACCCACTGAAGGCAAAATCAAAACATGGTGAATGGCGGCATTCACAACACCTTGGGTTAGCCATCAGAGCAAAATTAAGGGTACATACCTTAATTTCCTGGAATACACAATGAGGAATTAATTTTGTTAAAAAGGAAAGGAAAAGGCTTGAAGAATATTAAAGCCAACACAAATCTGGATAAACTTGTCTTTATTAGGAGAGTTGATTCTACTTAAATTGTAGACAAGGGTCAATGATCACTCATTAGGTAGACAGAGTGGCAAAAGGGGTCACGTTAGGGTGAGGTCATACCAGGATCAGACAAAGGCAGGTATGATATTCCAGAATGGGTGGAGATTGGATCAGACCCATTTACGGAAGGCAAGTAATTTTTGAAGTTAAAAGTGAAACCAACCAAACCTTTGCACATATCACTATTCAAAGGCCATATCAAAATAGCATTAATGACGCAATTTGCAACAATGATCTAGGCCAAGCCTCAGCTCATCAAAGAAATCCCCAGGGCTCAGTTGGACAGCCCAGTAGAATTTCCCCTAGCGTTGGATCACTTAAGTAGTGGGGCCCTTAGGTCACCATGGTCTACTTATCACCAGCCAGGCCTACATAAGCCTAAAAAGGGTGCAATTATACATATAACCAGACATCTACTATCAACCATCTATCCAGGCTGGATTTAGGGCAAATGTCAAGATGGCAGCTGAGAATAGTTTAAAGCAATCAAGAGCTTCAGCAGAGGTGGTTGATGATGTCCTACTGATCCATAATGGCACCTTGCTTGCCCGAGTGGAGTCCCCTTAAAAGATACTACAGTGGTTTATTTATCAAGGCTATGCCCTAAGCCTGAGGAATCTGTACCACCCCCCTTGAAAAGCTGATCCTTTTCAGTGTTCAGAACTTCTTGGATTATGCCAGGCGCCTTCATCTCCAGGAGTATGAAGTGATGTACAGGAGAGGATAGCTTCCCTACCACCAGCAAGGCTCTATGCAGCCTTCTAACCTACATGATTTCTTGTGAGCAGCACATTCTCCTCCTAGTCAAAGCTTTATCCAGGTTTGGGGTATCCAAAGCAGGTGATACCTAGTCCACCTGCATGCTTCTACTCCCCCCCAGAAAAGAGGTGTAACACCTATATTGATGCTACTGACCATTTACAGGATAGGTGGGATCAAATCCTCACCACCCCTTAGAGCCTAGCCAAGGAGGCCTAGGAGATATAAGGATCCTTCACCAGGGGAGGGGGATGATTTTAAAAATATAGTCAGGTGGAACAGCCTATCTAACCCCCCCCTGGAGCTAGGTTCAAGCAGATCAGGTCAATGGTTCATTAATGCTTCCAAGCCTTTCACATTGGGTGGCTATCTTTTTTTCTGGAAGGCACTCTGCCAGCACGCTTGGTTCTGTTGGACCAATATGAACCTATTGGTGCTGAGGGTGATCAGGAGGTCCAGAAGCCTGCAGATGCGGAAAAGATTTATCCCCACTGAGAAAGGGATCAGCAGATGCCCTTTTTAATGAGCTGCTGGTAATCCCTAAATTCTTAAAAGTACAGCTGTGCTTTCTCTGATGCTGCACTACTTTAAAGAGGGCAGGTGGGAGTTTTTATGGGCATATTGGATCAGAAAAGGTGGTAACACAGCATCTAAAGCCAATAGAATTTTGCAAGCTGTGAGATAACCAAGGACACATCTTCTCTGGAGGGGTGGTACAGACAGTTTGTCACTAGGGTTGAGGTCAAGAATTCTAAATTCAACTAGGTCACAATCTGCTTGAAGATCTGGAAGTTAACCTCTGATCACCACTTAAAGGCGATGATGAAGGATAGAAACTACCCTATTGATAAGGAGCGCCTTTTGGGGAAGCTTCAAATATGGAATTAGGAGAGAAGAGAAGTATTTTTTATTGAATAATATTTTAGACTTATATATATTGGGCTGTGGCAGAGATTTAGTCGGATTGAACCTAGGGGTTGGTCATGTGCGGGATGGGTTAGAGCCACTGAATACTTGGATTGTCATGTGATATTGCTTGGTTACCATTCCCGGTATGTTGAGTGGTATATTGGAAAGGCACCAAATCAGGCGATGGCTGGATGTTAAGTAGGTTGGCGGTAGCCAGAATGCTTGTACATCCAGACCCTCGACACTATCAAGCCCACCCAGGCTACCTGTCAGGTCTTAAGATACTTTCTGGCCAGCCGCCACATGCATAGAAGGCTTAGGCATCTCCAGCTATCTTCCCTGGCTCTTGCTACCAACCCCGATCATATTTGTCTCCTGGTAAACTGATGTTTCTCTTGTTTTGAATTGCCTTAATATCTGTTTATTTTTTGTTGATGAGTTAGTGTTGAGTATAGCTTCGATAGATTTTTTGGATATGTTGGCTTCACAGCTTTGTTTGGCTGACTGGTATTGACCGAGCTCGGTTTGTTTTTGCAGGGTTGGGTTTGTGAGGGGGTTTAGACTGGTATAACGATTGATTTTTGTTCGATACGCTTCTTAAGGGGTTCGGGTCCTTGGGGTTTTACCGTGTGTGGGGTTATGGCAGCTTGCGATGAGGTAACCTGGGATGGGGAGTTTACTAGCACTTTCCGGTTGGTTAACTTTGCGATTGCCGGGTTGAGTCCGAGATGCCATCCCTGCTGGTTCCGATCCCTTTTGGAACTGTCCAGCGGGTTTTTGGCATATATTTTCAGTGGTATATGCTTGAGGATAGTTCAACTGGTACTTTGGATTGACTGCGGGTGCGATTCGAGCTAAGTAGCCCAAGTCTAGATTTCGCGGTTGCCACTAGGATTGGCCAGGTGGTGCTTTGTGTAGGGGGTTAACTGAAGGTTCAAGTGGTGAGGTTTAGTTTAGCATTTATATGGTTGATGAAGCCAGGTTTGGTTCGGTTAAGCTTCTAGACTGCTGAGATGCGAAATAGGCGCAATTAAATTTGGTTAGTTGATAAGGAATGGGAGTGCATTTATTTTATCGGAATAGCAATTGGGGGTTCGGAAGGGTATAAATAGCGCTACACGTTTTCGAGAGTTGATCTGGAACCCCTGGAGTTTGCAAGTTGGAGCGGTGTTAAATTGACCTTTTCTGTAAATAAACAGCTGAAGGAAAAAGAATCAAACACAAGGGTGTTTTTTGTGACGTGCTTGCAAGGTTATCCAACAAGGTTAGTTTATATGCCTTAACGAGGGGTTTTAATGAAATTCCTAGTGTTTACTATGGAGCTATTTGGGGCCTAACACATTTTTAGATTAAAATCCTAATCCAAAGAAAAGTTTTTGAGTCCAGGACAAGGCATGTTTGTAGGTAAATATAATACTGCCCTTCTGAGGTTGTAGCGAAGTAATTTCAGCGACAACTAGGAACAGCAGCAAAGGCCTCGTGCAAGAAAACGACTCCTTTCCCTTTTCATTTCAGGGGATTGTTCGTAGCCATGGGGTAGCTTAGCCTGAGCGATATCCTCCTTGCTAAGTCGTAAAGATGCTGTTGAGATTCCTGAAGGGCTTCTCGGTATTTAAAGTGGCATAAGGCGCAGTAAAAATCAAACATGAAGCAAGCATTTGGAGTGTTAGTCTTGGGGCTGGTGGCGGGGTCCCAGTACAAGCCACTGGATGAGATTGAATATCCGTGCGGGAATCCACACTTTGAGGCAGAGAGCTTCCCTCGGGTCGAGAAGCTCATGTCGGAACTGAGCACGCGTGAAAAGATTGGCCAGCTTGTGCAGATTAACATCTGGAATCTCATTACTGACAAGGAAAACATGACTTTGGATCCTGCCAAGGTGGACTACTACGTCAACCAGAAGATGGTGGGTTCCTTCCTCAACACCTTGTCGGATGGCAATGTCCCTCCTGCCACCCCAAAGCAGTTTTTGAAATTGACAAACGACCTCCAGCGTGCTTACCAGAAGACCCGTGCCAAGATCCCAATGGTCTATGGCTTGGATTCTGTCCACGGCGCCAACTACGTCTATGGCGCCACTCTCCTGCCGCAGCAGCTGGCAATTGCTGCCACCTTCAACCGCAACATCTCCCGCATAGCTGGTGAAATCACCGCCAAGGACACGCGGGCAGTTGGTGTCCATTGGAACTTCTCCCCCATCCTGGATATCGCCGTCAACAAGCAGTGGCCACGGGTGTACGAGACGTTTGGCGAAGACCCTTACCTTGTCACGGAAATGGGTCGTGAAATCATCCTGGGATACCAGGGCTGCAACAATGACTTGAAGAGGGGAGACAAGGTTGCAGCAACAATGAAGCATTTCATTGGCTACAGCGCCACTCGCAGCGGCAAAGATGTGGATGGCTCGTGGATGTCGGAACGCATTGTTAACGATATCTTCCGTCCCTCGTTCCAAGCAGCTGTTGAGGCGGGGATTGCCACCGCCATGGAGTCATATTCCGATATTGATGGTGACCACATTGTAAACTCCAAGCAGTATCTCGTTGATCTTTTGCGCACAAAGATGGGCTTCAAAGGTGCTCTTGTCACTGACTGGGGACAGATTGAGAAGCTACATGCCAACATTCACATTGCTCCCACTCAAGAAGACGCCGTGCGCCGAGTGATGAAGCTTGGGTCACTTGACATGAGCATGGTTCCCGACAATGCCAACTTCACCACTCACGTTGAAAACCTCATTAAGAAAGGTCTGCTTAGCCCTGAAGTCATTGACACCAACGTACGCCGCATCCTTACCTTCAAGCACAAGTTGGGTCTCCTTGCTACTGACGGCATCCAAAGTGAAGAATCATCTGAGTTCAAATCTATTGGTTCCAACAAGGATGCGATGGAATCCATCAAAGCAGCCCAAGAATCTGTCATTCTTCTTGAAAACAAAAACCAAACCCTTCCCCTCAAGAAGGGCTCCAAGCTTCTTGTCACTGGTCCCACTGCTGATTCTTATGCCCTACTCACTGGGGGATGGACATTGACATGGCAAGGAACAGATGACGAGTTATGGTTCAAGAAACAAGGCACCACAATCCTACAGGGCCTTAAGGAGCATACTGCAAGTGTTACTTACCTTCCCACAGTCGACATCAACGGAAAGCCACTTGTTGCTTCTGCAAGGAGCTTAGTTGCCCAGGCCCGGGGCTATGATGCTGTTGTCCTTTGTCTTGGTGAAAACCACTATACCGAGTTCCTGGGAAACATTGACAACATGGAGCTCCCCAAAGGCCAATTGGATCTCATCCAAACCTTCCATGAGCTGACCGACAAGCCCCTCATCCTAGTCCTGACTCAAGGACGTCCTCGAGTCATTGGCAACAATGTTGACAACTTGGATGCCATCCTCACATCTTTCCTTGCTGGGCCTCATGCCGGCAAAGCCATTGCTGATATCATCTTTGGTGCCGTCAATCCTTCTGGTCGTCTACCCATTACCTATGCCAACCATAACAATGACAATGCCTACAACTACTACCGCCGCTTCAACGAGTTCAACCCCCACCCTCAATGGGAATTTGGGCATGGCTTGTCCTACACCTCATTCAAGTACGCTGACCTCATCCTTTCAAAGGCATCCATGTTCCCCTGGGAAACCATCCATGTCCAAGTATCTGTCACCAACACTGGCTCCCTCCCTGGCATGGAGACGATCCTCATGTACATCACTGACCAATACCGATCAATCTCCCCTGAAGTCAAGAAGCTGCGTGGGTTTGAAAAGGTTCTCCTGAACCCGGGCCAAACCAAGACAATCAACTTCAACATCTTCCACAAGGATCTCATGTACGCCAGCCTAGAAAACCGGTACGTCGTTGAAGCCGGCACCTTCACCGTTGCCATTGGCGACCAGAGCACAGATTTTGAGCTGATCGTCAACGGCAACGATGGCTTCTTTGACATGGGCGCCTAACCCTTCCTCAGCTTAAACAATAAACTAAAATCTAAATCCTCAACCCCAGAGTTACCAATAAAAGGGTTAAGAAAGCCGGGTTTAGCCTGATAACCCTCCACATAAGCTTTTGTTGCCAGTGGGCTTTGGCTGGTCCTGGATATGTCTACCTGCAGGAGAAGCTTTTCTGTGGACGGCTAGATTTTTTTAGCTAGCCCCTACCCCATATAAATCCCAACGTTGTTGATATTTGATCCACCTAAAGAAACAAACCCCTGAGCCTGAACAGTTGGGTCCACTTTGAACTTCCAACTGTAACCCTGCTGGATAGAATCACATCCATATACCCAAGGGGAACACTTATTTAACTTCCCTGGTACTTAGCACATTTACCCCTTTTTAACACAATCCAAATTGTACTTGTTTAAGGGCTATAAAAGGCTCAGAGATTACCAGCAACCAATGTAAAAAAAGATCCCAAAGTTACCAGAAATCTTTCCCCTCGTTCTCCAATAGCCACCTTTCACCCCACCAATGTTGCAACTGAAACCATCTTGGCTCAGCACCTGGGGAGATTAGTCAAAGGTACAAGCCAAAGTGAGTAAATAAGATGGATCTGGAATACCCTCCTGGCTATTGGGATATATGAACACTCCATATACCTTAGTGAGTGGCTGTTGGTATCATAGGGGTACTTATGTGCCATTGATCAGAGTTTGATGGGAAAATCTCAAAGTATCTGGTTTGAGAAGCCTACCATCACTTGAATAAATCAATTTAGGCATATCTAGAAACATGGGTAGGTTTAAATTTGCAGTTTGATAAAGGAATCATGCGAGGCCTGCTATAGGGTGAATCTGTGACCACCCCAGTATACTGTAGGATACAGTGGCAGCTAGCCTAGCAGACTTGGATGCACCCCAAAGGTACCTATTTCACTCCTCTTTACCCTGAATGGTTCAGCATTCTCGACTTACAATCAAGAAGCATCTTCTCCAAGTATCAATAATCACCCGCTGAAAAAAGGACAAGTTCCTTGGTTCAAGGTTCTTCAAGTCAACCCGCAAAAAAAAGTACATAAAGTCAAATTGCAAGGATCACCTTTTTAAAATTCAGCCTTGAAGCAAACAAGGAGAGATTCTTGATAAGAATAAAGGTTCTGAACCCTTTTTTAGCCTGAAGAGACCTGCAGAGCTCATTCATGCCATAAAGAATATGCTGTTAATAGAAGCATTGTGCCTGGATTGTGAGTTTTTCTTTTTTTGGGACCCAGCTTGGCTTTCAGCTTGGGTCCCCAGTATCAGGGAATCTTTGGTTCCATCTTTAATCATCTCAGATTCCATACTGGTAATACTGGTGTTGAAACCCAAGCTTGCAGCAGTTAATAACTTAGCATCTTTATATCACTCAGCTATAACAGCAATTCTCTTCTCCCCTCTCAGTCCCAACCCATCTGCTTCTTGATCTACTGTGGCCTTTCAATGATGGAAGATCTTTCCCACTGCTAGTATCAAGCTTTATACCTCCACATTAAAGTTTGGGTTCCCTGGGCTAATGCACCTCTTTGCTGAAATATCCATCAAACCCCCAGCAGCATGTCCCCTCAATCTCACTTGGTTTCTCCTTGGGTAGGTTTTGGCAACTTCCATACCTTTACTAAGCTCCTCCAGATTTATCTTGGGGATCTTCTGGTAAAGAGCTATCACCTCCCCAATAAATGATCAAAATTTCTTGGTTCAGGTGGAAACATAACTCATGGGAGCTTACAGGGAATTGAGGGGTGACCAACCATTATCATAGGGATAATGTTTAATATTTATATCAAGTTTTCTGTTTGATAGCATTTGGGGTATAACCAGATATAGTTCATCTCCTGATAAACCAGATCCAGATTTCCACCATGTGCAGAATAGCTTAGCAACATCATATGATCAATATCTTTACCAAAAACATATTTTCTCATGCTTAACCTTTAAGAACTGATCCAGATGTATCCCAGCATCACCAGTGTTGTGAAATGAGCCATGTTATGTTGATTAGCCTGTCACAAAAGTGGCTAGTTAATATAATATAGTGAATACTGAATTATATCTTTATTTTAGTATACTTATAGTACTTGTTCTTTTCTAAGTTTATATTGCTATAATACTATAATAATAATATTGAGACATGTTGACTTTAATATACATCCAAAATGCCTTTAATAGCTATCACAATATGATAGATCAGGTTCTAGCCTCTGTAGTTGTTGTGTTCCTAAACTAAAAAAGTTACAAAAATTCTTGAAATCTTGCATATGAGGTCATCTAGATGCAAGAATTGATTAGAACAAGTCAACCATGTGAAGAAGTACCCTGATTAGTGCCCCAGATTAACCTCTTTTATATGCACAGTGATAACTAGTCACAGGAATTCCGCCTGGGCTATTAGCATTGTATCAAAACTGCAGGCTCAACCCACCAGCATAGTTCCAACCAAGCGGGTTTGTGACCTGTAATCCAATTACCTGGTCACTCAAAGCCAGACTAGGAAGTCAACTCAAATTACCAAATCCAACAACATGAACAGATGATGATCCTTTATGGTGGATACCTTGTTTTGGCGCTTGACTCATTATCAGGATCAAGCCACCCCCTTCTTCCATCCAATTGTGTGATCAACAATCATGTTCCTGTTATTCTTGATTCACAATGACTATATAATTACTATCTCTTAATAAAGATTATTATCTAGCTTCTAAATATTTTTCCCCTTGTAACTCTGCTAAAACAGCAGAGTTACGACATTGATAGCACAGGTAGGTTCTCCATCCTACCTTATCTTAAAAAAATTCTGCCTGTTGCCCGCACTTGCTGCGGCCAACAAATCCTTGACAGAATTATGTCTGGCCTCCCGTCTGACTGGACCCAGTACACTCCTGGTACCAAGATACCTGATGGTTTTGTCCTGTACCAGAACACAGTGATCCCACTACCTGCCTTCAAAACCATGTCTGCACAAGGGTTCTTCCAGGCTCCTGCCTCCATGCTGCAACCAACTGATGAAGGCACCATACTAGCCTACGTAGCTCAAAGACTATGAAGCGCTGCCTTGGAACCTTTTGCTGGGGCCAACAACAACAACACTGCCGCATGGATTCATTCTGTCCAAATCAAGCTGGCCCAGATGGAATGCCCACATCAATTTTGGATTGCAGAAATTTCCATTTGCCTGACCCATAATGCTGGCACCTGGTGCAACAAGTGGCACAAGGAGCACACTGACAAGAACTAGGATACCTTTAAGCAAGACTTCCTGGCAAGATTCATGCTTAAAGACACATTGCTTATGATAATACACCAAGTAAAGATCCTTACTCAGAAAGGCACTGTGAAGGAGCTCACCTGCACCTACAAGGAACTCTGACTTTGTGCACCATCTGATATGGCCTTTGACACCCCAGCCACACACCTCATGTACTACAACGCCCTCAAGCTGCATGTGATGAGGCATGTGAACCTGGACCAGGTGACCAACCTACAAAGCTTTTACTGTGAAGCGTAGAAAGCAGAACAAACCTTCAACACACTTCATAAGGCACAAACTGGGAAACAAGAAAGACCAAAGGATTCACATCCAGGCGGGCGCTCCACCCAACCACCCCATGAAGGCAACAGGAATAACACCAACCACAAACCTGAGGGTTTGAATGGACATGGAAATGGAAACAATGGCCAGTCAAACTGAACCCATTTCCGTGTCACTGCCACACAAGGCAACCAAGACAAGGGAAAAGCCCGGGGAGAGCACTAAGCAAGCCAAGCTCTCCCCACACAACTCTTGACTTGTCCAATGATGAGTACTAACCTGAGGACGTGGACCAATGCCCAAGGATCCAGGTGCCCTCAGAGGACCCGGTACTGTACACCATTGCTATAAATCCCAATAAACTGATGTCTTATCATTTTTGCTTTTGCAGTTACACAGGCTCAGCGCTCCTGGATTTGGGTGCAGATCAAACTCTGGTCAACAGTAGCTTTGTGGATAAGTTCAAGCTGGCCACTAATCCTTTGCGGATTAAAAATGTGGTCTTGGCTGACAAACACCACATTGCCATGACAAAGGAAACTACCCCCTTCTCTGTCATGCTTGAGAACCTCCACTCCACCATGCAGGGTCCCATCATCAACTTCCTAAAGTTTGACATTGTTCTGGGACTAGACTGGCTTCAAAAGAACAATCCTTACATAGACTGAGCAAACTTAGTGTTGACCATCAAGCGTGAAGGTGTCAACCACCAGATCTACCCCAACTCCATGGACCAACTCCTACGTGACCACGTCTTTGTACACATCACAGAGACCCTGAACAAGAAGGAAAACCTAAAGCACTTGACTGGGACTCCTCCTAGTACAAGATCATAAATTTCAAGGATTACCAGGATACCTCCACACCTCAGGACTTCAAAATTGTGGCCCGCCATCCAGAAATCTTCAAGGAAGCACTGCCCAGGCTGCACCCTGAGAAGCACATTCAGCACTCCATCCAACTCAAGGGGGCTGTACCCAAGGCGCACCCAATCTACAGGCTGACCCCAAATAAAGACAACGCTTTACAAGCCTAACTCAAGGAGGCATTGGAAAAAGGCCTTATCTGCCCCTCACAGTCTCTCTTTGGGGCTGCCGTATTCTTTGTGGCTAAGAAGGACGGTACCTTACGTCTGGTCACAGACTAATAAGCCCTAAAAAAGGTTACCATTAAGAATTGTTACCCACTGCCACTGATTGACAACCTCTTCAATGCCTTAGGAAGAGCCACAGTCTTCTCTAAGATTGGCCTGACAGCAGGCTATAACAATATTTGCATTAAGGAGGAAGACATCCCTAAAACAGCCTTCTGCACTAAATATGGCTCCTAAAAATGTGTGGTGCTCAACTTTGGCATGACCAATGCCCCGTCCACCTTTGTAACCTTCATGAACAAAGTATTTGCGCCCCACATAGGCAAGCATGCCCTAGTGTATCTAGACAACATTATTGTCTACAGCCCCTTGGTGGAACAACATCACAAAGACCTTGAGGCAGTCTTTGCTACCTTGGCACAACACAAACTGTTGGCCAAACCCTCCAAGTGCCAGTTCTTCTGCAAGCAATTACCCTTCTTGGGACACATAGTCTCAAAGGACGGCATCAAACCCAACAGTCAAAAGATACAGGCCATCTTCAAGATGCCACCACCCAAGGGCAAGTTGGAACTCTGCACCTTCTTGGGAATGGCAGCCTATGTACTCCGCTTCATACCTGACTATGGCGTTTTGACCGCCCCTTTATCTGCCATAACAGGCGCCAAGTCCAAGTTTGTGTGGACCCCCCCAACATGACCTCTGTTTTAGACACCTCAAGGAGAAGCTCACAGCAGCTCCCATCTTTCAATACCCCAAACGTGATGGTGAATACCAAATAGAAACCAACGCCTCAGATGCATTCATTGGGGGAGTACTACAAATCAAAAATAATGAAAGTGACTTCCTGCCTGTAGCCTATGAATTGCAAAAATTGACAGATGGCAAGTGTTGATACCCTATCCACAACAAAGAACTGTTGGCTATTGTTCACTGTCTAGTCAAATGGCGCTGTTACCTAGAACGATAGGAAGAATTCACAGCATTAACCAACCACAAGTTGCTCATCTATTTCAAAACTCAAGCAAATCTGTTGCGCTGCCAAGCCTAATGGATAGAGCTATTGGAGAGGTTTAAAATTCTCATCCAGTAAAATCCTGGGGCAAAGCTTGCCATGGCAGATGCCCTGTCCCGCCTGTATGTCTGTGCTTCAAGAGGAGAAAATGGGCTTGACCCAGACTGGCCCTTTTAGTACTGCAAACAAAGGACAAAGGGTTCCCGCCAAGCACAACTGACATAACAAAGGAAACAGTCATCAAAAATGAACACCTATTTTCCGATGTATATGAGACCCTATATAGAAAAATGTCTGACGGCACAACCATTCCCTACATCCCCACGCATCAGCAAGTTGACACTATCCTACGCTATCACAGAGACCTTGGACATACCAAGAGTCAAAACCTATATGAGTTACTTAAGCATAAGGCCTGGTGGCCAACCTTGTATTGTGATGTTCAAGAAGTTCTGGACCAATGTGAGGTATGCAAGAAATTTGCCAAAAGCAAAACCCCTCCAAAGTCAGTACTTCCCATCCGCACACAACTACCTTTCAAGGTATGGGCTCTTGACATTGTTGGCCCCATGCCAGGAAAACACAATGACAAGAAATACATCATCACTGCCATCAACTTTGCTACAAGATGGCCAGTAGCCCAAGCAGTAAAGGCACACACTGGCAATGACGTACAACAATTTATTGGCAAAGAGATAATCAGAAAGTTTGGAAAGCCAGAACTCCTGATAACCAATGGAGGGAAAGAATTAACCTCTGAAACAACCAATACATACCTTGCAAAAAATGGGGTCAAACACACTGTAACAACACCATACCACCCACAGGCCAATGGACGTGTAGAGCGGCTTAATGATAGCCTCGTGCAAGCCTTAGCCAAACTCACCACCAGGAGACCTGAAGACTGGTACAAGAAGCTACCAACTGCGCTACTTGTGTGTCAAACCCAAGTGAACAGATCCACCGGGAAAAGCCTGTTTGAACTGGTATACGGCACATAGCCCAATATCATTCAAACATTGACAGGACCTAAACTGGAAATTCCAAGTAAAGTCCCCCCTTGCTCAGACCCTCAAGTAATAGAGGCCAGCAGCAAGCAAACAGAAATGGAAAATGAACGTCTACAAAAGACCTTTATCCCCATCTGTGATAGACATGAAGTGGGGGACAAAGTTTGGGTCATGAATGTTGACAAGAGCAAACTACAACCCAAGAAAGTGGGGTCAGCAATCATTCTAAAGGTAAATAACAATAACACTTACCTTGTTCAAGGGCTTGGAAAACGTAAGCAAGACAAGACCCTACACCATGATTGCCTACAACCCTGCAAAGCAAGACAAAAACAACAAGAAACCGCCCTGCCTGCCACAGAACAGCAACTAGTTCAATACAGCGCCCGGGCTCCTGACAACCTCCCTGACAACCTGCCCCCAGAGGAGGCTGACCTTCAGTCAGGGGGGGTGTCAAAACCACAGACTTGACCCGCCAGCAAGGTTCCAACCAAGCGGGTTTGTGACCTGTAATCCAATTACCTGGTCACTCAAAGCCAGACTAGGAAGTCAACTCAAATTACCAAATCCAACAACATGAACAGATGATGATCCTTTATGGTGGATACCTTGTTTTGGCGCTTGACTCATTATCAGGATCAAGCCACCCCCTTCTTCCATCCAACTGTGTAATCAACAATCATGTTCCTGTTATTCTTGATTCATAATGACTATATAATCACTATCTCTCAATAAAGATTATTATCTAGCTTCTAATTATTTTTCCCCTTGTAACTCTGCTAAAACAGCACATTTACAACAATTGCAATGACTATATAGCTCTCCCTACTCTTATCAAATAAATATACTTTTATGCTGACTATTTGATATAAATTTGACTACTTTTAGTTGTTACCTCCACTGGATAGGTAAAGACTTAGGGTCATCTTATCAGTGGTAAGCCATTGTTAATACAGCCTTTTCTGTTCTTTTCAAGCAATAAATCAACCAAGAAGTAACCAGAAGGACTAGAAGGACTGATTTTCACAACCCCTTGGATGATTGAGTGGAGGTTTTCCAGTGTGATGGAAAAAGAGGGGTCTCCTGAGTTGTAGCAATGTGATGTTTATCAGCTAAAACCATGCTCTTAATCCATGAAGGATTAGTGGCTAACTTAAACTTGTTCACAAAGTTGCTATTGACAAGGGTACAATCTAAAACTTAGCCCAAGAGGGCTAAACTGTGACAAATGGGGCCTGTGCTCCACCTTGCCACAAAGGCATTTGGTAAGATGGACCAGGTCAGGCCCCAAACCACGGAGACCATAGACAACAGGAGCCAGTTTTAGCAGGACACAACCACAGATTCTGGTAACTATTGCATAAGGTCAGAAGAATGACAACTCAGAGTAAAATAATCTGGGGAAAGCTTAGCTGAAGCATTTCCTCAAGCAGCAAGAGGAAATGGTTCTGCATAAAAATTTATTTTATTTCAAAATTTAAAATCAAATTTCAAAACATTGATTTTTATGACAAACTGGGGGTTCTGTTGTTTTAACTCTTTTGCTATAGTTTTTTAGAAAACCAAGATAACTCTCAGGGAGCTATCATGGTAGGTATTTAGGGAAAATATAAAAAGTCCATAATGAATATGGAAGGAGGGAAATGGTTGGCTGAAGAACAGAAATGGGATAATCTGTTATCCAATAGAGGGCCTTTGGAATCCAACTTTGCCAGTTGGATTTGTTATAAAACCTGTGTAACTTCAAAAACAGAAATGGTAAGACATCAGTTGATTAGGATGTCTGGTGATGTTGTATAGCACTATATCTCCTGAAGTGACCTGTATTATTAGGCACTGATTCATGTCCTCCCGACAATAATCATCATTTGGCAAGGAAGAAAGTTGGCAGGGAGAGCTTGGTTTGCTTAATGACTTCCTGGGCTTTTCCCTTGACCTGATTATCTTAGGTGCTGATAAAACTGAAATGAGGGCCATTTAACTGGCCATTATTCCTGTTAATGTGGCTGTTGGAGCACAAAGACTTGTTTTTTTGTTGCTACTGTGGTTAGGTGGAGGGCAGTTGGAGCATCTTGAAGGGTGAGAGTCCTTAGGTCTCTCGCTTTCCAGTCTGGGCTTTGTGGAGGGCATTGAATTTTTTCTCTGCTTTCTCTGCCTCACAATACAGGCTTTGCAAGTTGGTCACCTGGTCTAGGTTTAAATGTCTCATTAAATGTGACTTGAGTATGTCATAGTACATAAGATGGATAGCTGGGGTATCAAAGGCCATATCTGAGGGGGTACATAGTCAGAGTTCCTCACATGCTAAGGTGAGCTCCTTCACTGTGCCTGTTTGGGTCAGATTCTTCACTTGGCGTATGATTATGATTGTGGTGTCCTTCAGCACAATTCTTTCCAAAAAGTCCTGTTTGAAGGTGTCCCAATCCTTCACAGTGTGCTCTTTGTGCCACTTGTTGCACCAGGTGCCAGTGTTGTGTGTCAATCAAATGGAGATCTCTGTGATCCAGAAGCGTTGCAGGCATTCCATTTGTGCCAGTTTGCTCTGGGCAGATTGAATCCATGCCATGGCTATGTCATCATTGGCTCCAGCAAATGGCTTCAAGGCGGCGCTTCAAAGTCTCTGAGCTACGTGGGCTGGCATGATACTTTCATCTGTTGCTTGAGGGGCAGTGGCAGGTGTTTGTAAGAAACCCTGTGCCAACAAGGCGTTGAAGGCAGAGAGCGTCATCACTATTTTCTGGTACAGCACAAACCCATTGAGTATTTTAGTACCAGGCGTGTATAGTGCCCAGTCCATTAAGAGTCCAGACATTATTCTATCAAAGATTTGTTGACCGCAGCAAGTACAGACAACAGGCTGAATTTTGAGGGATAAAATAGGATAGAAACCCTACTTTTGCTAGCAATTTTATAACTGTGCTGTTTTAGCAGGGTTACAGGGGGGAAATATTTGGAAACTAGATAGTATTATTTATTGGGAGATAAGTATTATATAATCATTGAGAATCTTGGATAACAGGAACATGATTGTGTTGATCACTTGGTTGGATGATGAAGGGGGTGACTTGATTCTGATAATGAGTCAAGCGCCAAATTGAGGTATCCCCCATAAGGGTATCATCATTTGTTCATGTTATTGGATTTGGAGATTTGAGTCAACTTCCTAGTTTGGCTCTGAGTCACTGGAAAGTTGGGTTGCAGGTCACAAGCCTGCTTAATTGGAACCTTGCTGGCAGGTTGATTCTGCTGTTTTGACACCTCTGTGGCACTGTCCCTTACATTCATCAACTCCAAGAAATGGTGGACTGTCTGCCCAAACTATATTGTCCACCAGAAGCACCCTTTGGCCCAGTACATTTTACTGAATATCCACCCAACCCAGCATATTCAGAATTCACCCTAGATAAAATCCTACTCTACATCTCCAAGGCCAGGACCAGAGAGAATGAAGTCATTGGCAGAGAAGGAGCCTGGATCACTGTGCCTCCCTTCTGTTCTGAGACAAATACAACTACCTACCCGCCTACCTAGTGCCAACAACCCCACCTACTACCCTGCGGCCCAATTGCCCACAGGAATCAGTTGCACCCAATTAATCCACCTTGACTCAAATATTCAGGGTGATGTACATCACCCTTAATGGCCTTATTGATTCCATGGTGCCCACCAGCAGACCCTGGTACATCCTTGGTAAATCACTATCCTACATTGTAAAGTTAGCTCCCATCCTGTGGTGGGCTCTGCCTTCAGGGAATGCAGGCTGTCTGCCTGCAAGTTCTCAGGAAACCCCCACAGGATGGCTCCCTGACAGGCTGGTACAAGTCCTGGAACAGTTTCTTGAACTATTTCACTAGGAACTCTTTATCCCTGGTTATCATCTGGAGCCTTTCAGTGAGCCAATCACATTCTTTGCTCAAAGTCTTGCTAGTGGTAAACTAACTGCATCTCTGGCAGTATAAATCTTCTTCTCCTGAGCCAGGGTAGAAAATGTGGTGATTTTTATCTATAATAAACTATGGGAAATCAAGGATAAAGTCTAGGGGTCAAGATTGGCATTTAGTTGAATCAGAAGAAAGATCCCTTTAGAAGCCTTCTTCATTATAGACTTTTTTGGAGGAGCAGATTTGGGTTGTCAAGTCTTGAGGTCCTTGCTTTACGTCTTGTACTTCTTGTTCTTGGTCTTGGGCTCCTTCCCCTTTGTCTTGGGCTCCTTGTACACAAATTTTTGCTCTTTTAAATATGTCTTGGGCCCCTTGTATGTATCATTTTTCTCCTTGCTCCTGGCTGTATTTCTCTGTACTTCCTTGCTCTTGGTCTTGGGCTTCTTTTCTTATGTCTTGGACTCTTTGCACTTAGTCTTGTGGCTCTGTTCCAGATGATCCCCTTGTTTCAGTCTGTTTCTCTTTAAATAGCACCCTGTTCAACCTGTTTTTCCTTCTGAATCTTTTATTTTCTAGGCTTATACTATTTGTTTTTTCTCTCCATATAATGAATTAATTTTCTAGCTTTTACCTTGGTTAATCATGGCAGACTTTCTCTTGTGAAACCCCTGATCATTAAGCTTTTACCCTCTGTTTTACTGTCAGGAACCCACCCTGCAGGAAACAGCTTCCCTACATGGTGGATTAATGCAGAAAGATTTAAACCAGTTACCATAGATCCAATTGGCACTGATACCATGCCCAAATGGAGTAATTCACCAATAAGGTGGTTTTGGTCCAGGAGGGGGTGAAGCGCCCTAAGAAGGCATACACTCCCAAGTAGGTGAGTAAGAAGACAGAAGCAAAGGGAAGGAACAGACCAGAAGTCTTGGGCTTAGTAGGTGTAGGTTGGGGCTTTTCCTTGACTGGAGGATTGACATAAAATAAGAAAGCAGTACTGTAGATTCAGAGCCTGTGGGGAAAGGTGCAGGATTATCAAATTCTTTTGCGTAAACTCACCAAATTACTGGAATATTTTCCATCCTTTTACATAAAAAAGTAAGTTGTTCTGGGATAAAAAATTACTTCATTAAGTTGGTGAGTTTATGCAAAAGAATTTGAAAATCCCACATTTTTTCCACCAGGTTTTGAATCTACAGTATACCACTTTCCTGGGATCCCAGGAGCCCACTTTCTATTATTGCAATACTTGGTGCTGGTGCCTGAACCTGGTCTAGTTTCCATCTGAACCAATTCTTGTAAAGATTTACAGATCAGGAATAGAATTAACCACTTGAACCTAGCTTCCAAAAGGAGAGAAGGATCAGGTGGTTTCATGGTGTTTTCCTAAGAGTATTACAAACAATAAAAATTATTTAATGGTTTAAAGTCTTTATTGAATGAACATTTTCTCTAAGAAAGGGAACAGGGCTTATATAGATTTGAGTTTGGGAAATGTAGGAGGAGAGTTGATAGTTGAAACTTAGGGTAATATATGATAGACAAGATAATCAAGTAGTTAGGAAACCAAAACTTACACAAGATCCTTACTTGTTTAACATCAGCTTGCTCTCCTAACAGTTTAAGAAATATGAATTAGAAGCATCAAGATTTTGAAACTATTATTAAAAGCATAGTAAATAAATACTATTGATTAACTATAGTTTCTGCTTGATAATCTTAATTTACAGCACTTTTATGCAAAAGCAGGCAGTTGCTAATGTTGCCAAGGTCCTAAAAGCCTCTGATTGGCTGAAAATATTTAAATTCACAGATTTACGCACAATTAAAAGTTTTCCCAAAGTTTCTGAATTTGGATCTAAGGCACATATGCAAACAGGAGCAGTTCCAAGCTCAACTTTGTTCCTGTACCCACCATGTTACAGACAAGGCTTTCAGTTGATAATTAAGGTGTTAAGTTATCATTAAACTGACCTTTTTGTGAACCAAAATTTGAAGCAACCTGGATGATGACAGAACCATCATTAAGAATGGTTCTGACATTTACCAATGAAAAACATTGATAAAATAGGCTTTGTCCTGCAGCCAATCATACACTTGGATTGGCCTATATCCCCAAACAGTTTCTCTGGGCTACCTGCTCCTGCCCCTTGCTCAAACTTGTTGTCCCCCCTCTGGAAAAACCATGACCCTGTGTTTCAAACGGCTTCCCCATTTTCTGTTACATTTTGCTGTGTTAATATAAATGATTTCCTCTTATGGTTTACATAAGAAATTTGTCTTCCTGTGTTTTGCTCAATGTTTTCCTTGTTTCTCTGTTCTGTATCAATTATCAGCAAAACTCAAAGCCACCTGTTGCTCCTCTTAATGCCCTGGTAAACTTTATGGCCTTTTTTTGAAGTTTCTCTGTGCTGTTCCTATCTGCTCCTTCCTTATCCCACTCAATAAATTCTTTAATAAATACTCATAATTATTATTTCTTATATTTCTCCTTTATTTATTTATCCTTTGAATTTAGTTAAATTTTTTTTACTTCTTTTAATTCTTTTATTAATTCTCCTAATTCTTATTTTCTTTATTTATTTTACAGTAATTTTCAAATCTGTTGAAATAAACAAAAAATCTCAGTCTAAAAACAAAAACAACTCAGTCTAAAAATTAAATTAGGCCCTATTTATTGTAATTTAATATAAATTCCTTGACTTTGATTTTGTTTTTAGACTGAATTACTTTGTTTATCTCACCAGGTTTGAAAATTAATGTGTCTCCTTAAATTTTTTACCCTCTGTTATTTATTATTTTCAGCCTCTTCTGATAGCCTTTAACTAGTCCTTTTGCTCCTTCTTGCTGCTGCTCTCCACAATTTTCTTCCATTTGTGCTTCTCTATTCTGCTAGTCTACATCAGTCAGCACCTCAGAATCAGGTAATAGTCTCCACAAGTGAATCAACTTAGACTTGACCCCCATTATTGACCTACACTTTAGGTCATTGGGAGCAAACACTCCTCATGTTTTACTACTGTGTTTGCTCCATCAAGTGGTTAGCTTGAGCTTCCAGGTGCAAAATAATAAACTTCACTTATCAGAAACCTCCAAATTACCAAGTTCTGCAGCAGTTTTTTTCTAGACATCTACCTCAATGATGGTTCTAGACATAACTATGCTCACCTAGCAACTTCATGTCTCCTCAAAGCTACTAGGAAGAGATAGAAAGAGAAACCTTATCCCCAGCCTAGGTAAAGATATCCAACTTCATACTACCTGAAGTTGATACCAGGATCTCAGTGCCACCTCAGCACATCCATCTCCAGCTAGTCACAACTCCCCCATAATTCCACAGCAGAAACCCAAGGAAACTTTACTTCCCTTTCCAGGATTAGATCCCTCATCCTTATTGACCAAGGCTAGAAATATCAGTAAACTAATCAACATTCACCTGTTTCTAGGCATTTAATCTTTATTTTGGCCAAAACAGCTCTCACATGCAAAACCATTCCTCTGTGGATTATCAAAAGGTGACAGCAGATCCAAAAAAAGTGCCCTGGCACTCTGGAACCCACTTGTTTTCTGGTACTTGACAACTGCAGAGGAAGGTTTCTCTGAATTGTAGCCAACTTACTATGTTGGTACCCTTCACACTGCCAGTAAAGGGTTCCAACTTTAGGTTCAGCATTTTTGTAAGAGGTCTAACTGAGGTTTCAGGATACTACATCCAGGGTGATGGGCCATTGACCTTGGTAGCTGACATGGGTTTCTGGGAAGAGGGCAGTGCCTAGTATAGGAGAGGAGCTAACTTGAAGAGGTAAGAGACTAATTAGCCTATCAAGGCCTAGGGTCCTGTACTGATCACCACTGTATTAATTCTGCAAGGGTGATATAGGCAGTTCTCATTATTGGTTAACAGATGGTGGTGTTGGATCTGGGCTAAGGGAAGGCAGGCAAGTTTGGGAGTAGAAGGTGGTTCAATTTCAGTTTAGTAGGCTGAAAGATAGTTTAATCTTTTTCAAAACAACACAACAGGATGTTTGTAAAAGGCCCCTTTATGATAAGATTTCAGTGGAGTTCTTAGCCCAACTAGGTGATTAAATCAGAGTATATTGTCCAAGGTAAACTCCTTGTACTTTGGTTTGAGATGATACTCCAAGAAATAAACTGAGCCAAAGGATGCTTCTGGGGGATAATAAAAGGCAGGCCAGGTGTTGGGGTTTCTGCAGACAGGTGGGACAACATGCCAAGTTCTTCTGTTGAAAAAGTTCCAAAATGGAAAACAATCAAAACTAAATCAGGGATAGAAGTGTAGAACCATGGTCCTGTAATCTCATTTATTTCAAAATGGTAATACTAGCTCTAAGGATACCTTCAGAGTTTAAATATCAAAGTCTATTGCTGAGTTGGATTGACTTTGGTCATAAACTAACTGAGTTTTTTGCAGTTCTTCTGGCCCAAGAGTTCTGGAGTTATGTTGCTCTTCATTATGTTCTCCTTTCTGTTATGCAATTATCACATCCTGATGAATTTTCAACAGTATAGAGGAAGCCTCTTTATTTTTATCATTTTTACCTTATTCACAAATTCCAACTCCTTGGCAGGTGCCATGCAGGATACCTCTATATTGGTGAGCCAGATGAATTCTGGTGCTTCATCTGGCTCATTAGGTGACTGCAAAAACATGGTCAGACGGTCCCAACTTCTTACAATTCATTAATGTCAGGTCCAGGATTTGACTTTTAAGGCCAAGCAGCACTTTCTCTTTCTGGTAGTTTGTTCATTTTGACAGGAATGACATTGTGCTAATTCAGCGCTTCCAGTAGTCTATATTGATACTTTTGTTCACTAATTTATGGTTCTTATTTTCATTTTGAAGCATCAAAGATTTACCAATACAAAGTAAAATACTTAATCAGTTAAAAACTCTTAAAGTAGTTTTAAAAGCTATGGAAACAACCAAAAATACCTCAGACTTAAACAAAATGATTTCAGATTTGAACAAAATTCAACTATCAGGTCAAAATATACACTCTGTTAGCAGGGTTTTTTTGGCGTTAATGGGCAAAATGAGTCAATACAGCAAAAAAGTGCTCACACGCATAGCAAAACTATTCAAAATACAATCCAAAATACATTGATTCACAAACAAAATGGTGAGTTGACTTTTGGTGTACATATGTTTACTATGTGAATTGGTGACAAAATACACCCAAGTGAGTTGAGTCAAAACTCAATCCAAAAACAAAACATAATAGCAACTCACTATGTAAAAAAATCACTCAATCAGTGTGTGCAATGGATTTTAATCAAGAATGATACCAAGGTATCTAAAATAAGACACAAGATATGAAACATAAATTTAAAAAAAATTGTGTTGGGTGTTTGAATTTGGCAGTAAAATCTAGGAAAATGGGTGGATTTTTTTGAGTATTCTAAAATGGGTGTTGTAAAACCAAAAACAACTAATTAAGAAATAAAAAGTCTATAATTGGGATATTGGGTGGGAAAAACTCTAGTTGAATATCCATATTCAGATAGAAGCAAAAAGTAAAATTAGGGAGTAACTTAATTAAAATTTAATTAGTATTTTATTAAATTTTAAAGTGGAAGGTACACAACAACAGAATGACAATGCACCTGTTTTGCGCCGCAGTTGCAGTTGCCCCCACGGGTCAAAGAATAGAGTTAGTGCAACCCAATTGCCTACTCAGGAAGGAGATGGGAGAGGAAAGTTTGATGGTGACGTTGCACTGACACAGCCAGTTCAAGGAACACAAGCTGCTAGGGTGCAGAGCATCAACCCTTGGGTCCCTAAGCTGACTCAGAAGCCTACCAAGGTTAACACAACAAAAACGGTTAGAAACAAGGAGGTAGAATTTACTTTGTATGTGTTTGGTGTTGTGTACCGGCAAGAGTTGGTCCCGTCAGCCATGCTGGAGAAGGTGAAGCCTGTACTTGATACTAGCTACAAGCCCTACGTCAGTGATGGGGATCAGGAGAATGACAAGGAGCCTGAGTTCTATCAAACCAATGAGGGACAGCTGGTGTTAAAAAAGATTGCAGCCTTCTATACCAAGGTACCTATGCCCTGTGTTGTGCCCAACGCCAACGAGCCAATCCCCACTGCTAAAAAGCCCGCCCAGAAGCACATCCCCAATATCAAACTCATCATTCTGCTCAAGCTAATTTGGGAATCTGGTGATTACAAGGTGGCCACAGCTCTTGTTGGGGTGGATCCCAAGTACGCCTCAAAGACCTTCAACAAGTTCATCAATACTGGCCAACTCCTTGCCATGGAGAAATCCTTGCGCGTGTCAACTATGTTCACCAAGAAGCACAAATGGGCAATCCAACAGTGGATAACCCGTAATTGCCATCTTTAACTGGCAAATATACAGGCCATGGTCAAATCTACTTTTGGGGTTGAGGCCTCAATTTCCTTTTTACTATCATCTGGTCAAGGGAATGTGCTTTTCCTGGAAAAAGCTCAGAGTATCACCCTACAAATGTAATAGCCCAGCCAACATTGACGTCCAGAATAAATACACAGAGGCTTACACTGCCCTTAAAGCCAAGGGGACGGTGAAATTTTATTATGTTGACAAATTGGCATTTGCCTCATCAATGTGCAATGGGTATGGGCATGTCCCCAAAGACTCAAATGATGGGGTGGCTTGTTGTGCTGCAGTCTGTACTACAGCCTATTTAATGGTGTCTCTCCTCAGTCCAAAGGGGGTTGAGCTGTATCAAATGATATTGGTTTCTCACAATATCTGTACCTTTCTATCATTCCTCTGATTGGTCTAGGAGCACCTGAGGTGCACAAGCCTGGGCTTCACCAATGTAATTGTGCTAGAAAACGTTGGTCTCCATAAGGTGGCTTATATTATTGAGGAATTCCCAATGATTGACACTAGCATTGCAGTGGGCCCCCAGCAATTAGCCATGGAAAATTTGCGCCTTCTCTTCCTCCCTGCTTATTTGCCCTTCCTAAACCCCATCAAGGAAGTCTTTGGGTGGCTCAAGCAAGTTGTCAAGCAAGGGACCCCAACTGGGACCAAGGACCTTTTTGATTTTCTGCAGGCCGGGATCCACACCCTCCCAGCTGAGACCGTGGCCAAATTCTATGGCCACGCTGATTTGTTCATCCCTGCGTGCCTTGCCAAACAGCCAATCAACTAGAGGCTTAGCTTGTCCAACTTTTATATATTGTCTAATTTACTATTTAAGATTTATTAATTATCATTTTATATTTAGAAGCTTCTAAGCCCACAATCACATTCAGCGAGAACATCAATGAAGGTTTGTAATTTATTTATTTTATATTAATTTTTTTATATGGCATCTGAGGTTATCCTAAACACTTGACATTGGATTATGTGAAAATAAATTTATATCAATATTGTCAAATAAATATAAAAATCAAATAAAAAAGTTAAATGTAAAGTGTATACAATAGAAGTAAGTATTTATTAAATTAAATATATTATTATACTTTTATGAAAACCTTCTCCAGGATTTATTTTGCAAAACTTGCCTGCTAAAATAAAAATTATAAAAATTATTTATAATAAAAATAATCTATAATTTAAATATATTTATTGGAAAAGAGAGTTTTAAGAGCGCCTGTAATGAGTTTGGTGGTATTTACCCACCCTGCAATGAAGGTGGCGCACAACTTCCACCGCCACACTGTGTACAGTGAATATACCCTTATTGAAGTATTCTAGCCTGCTGGTAAAATGGAGGATAGTGAGGTGGGAATAGAGCAGCAGCTTTTCTGGTGGGGCTGAAAACCTGTAGATGCCAGCCAGGACCAGGGCATCTTGGATTACGTGGTCAACCAAGTTGTAACCCGGGGGACCTTCTTCCCATCCAGGGAGAGTCTGGCCTTGTAAATCCCTAAGAGGACCCTGTCAAAATCCTCTACAGACGCGCTCATCCCAAAGTAAAATAGATATCTCAGGCAAACCACCAGATGAATCCTTTGCCCAGCAAAGGCTTCAGTAAACTTGCACAATTTATTAAAAACAGTACTAATCTTCTTTTCATGCTTGGTCTTGGCAAACATGAGCTCTATTGCTGGAGGGACCCCCGTCTTGTTGGCACTCCAGGCCAGCCCAAAGTCTTCCAGGAGGATCTTGGTCTTCTTTACAGCTGTTGCGTCTGCAACAGCCAATTTACCCACCATGCGCCCAAAGTTCTCTAACAGGTAAGACAGGGTGTGCTCCACCAGGAAGCAGAAGCAAGCAGCTGTGTTGCCATAAAAGTTGCAGCAAAGGGTTGCTAATTTCTACAAACAGTTAGTCAGGGACCTAATTCTTATTACTATATCTGTTGATGGTATAGTGGCAGCCTGTAGTAGGACAGAAGAATATAAAGGTGTAAAGACAAAACTAGTGTTTATTGTGATAGTGCTGCAGTTATATAGTGGGAGGCAGGAGAATTTCCACCAGGGGAAGGGAGGCACAGAAAGAATGACTTTCCTAATGAAGGGGAGTGGGCAGGCACAGTAGAAAGTCCCGCGCAAAAGAACAACTGATTTCATATGGCTTTCCTTATGAAGGAATGTAGCAATAACTTTGTTGTTCTATTATTAACCTCAGAAGTAAAGCATGTGTCTTGTGTGCATTCAAAAGGCGCTTCAAACACCTGTTTTAAGGGTGTTTTAAATGTAGTTAACCTTATTAAAACCAGGATGTGATAAAGCAATTGTAGATGTTCTGTTGCTTACTCCCTAGATGGACAACTGAATGTCTAATCCATTTAATCTGCAACATTTCCCTCCACTGGATTAGACAACAGGGTCAAGAATGGCTTGGCGTCTCTAGATAGCGGCTATGGTGTTGGGGTCAATCACATGTCTTGTTAGGTGGGAGTTTGTTGCCCAATCCTTGTTCATTGGCTTTGCAGATCTGTAGGTAACCAGTTGTGTTTCCTGGGTGCCATTCAGGTGATAGAACAGTTGGTGTGGTACTGGAAGAGTCTTGTCAGTCTCCAATCAACACCTTGTTCTTTCATTCTTATTCCTCATACTTTGGTGCAACACTATTGCAAACAGGACAACAACCCTTGGAATTTTTTAATTAGGCTTTTGTTTTTTTTTGGGTTGTTGTCCTCATTGGGGCTTACTCTTGTTCACTGGGAGCAGCACACATATACTGAGCGTGTACTCTAGTGATCAATTGCCCAGAATGGGGCTCCTTAAGGGTGTAGGAGTTGGGGCCAGTCTTCTGGATAACTTGAACTGGGCCTTGCCAAAGGGAGGCAAGTTTAGATTTGCGGCTGTACCCTCTATTGCTGAAGAAGTAGACTGAGTCTCCTACCAGGTAAGTGGGTAAGGCAGGGTGTTTGGATGCATCTTGCTCTAGGTCCTGCAATTTATGGTTTAAGTTTACATTGTAGGCCTCTGATTGCAAGCAAATAAGAGTTTGAACCAGCTTGTTGAGGTACACCTCTGGGGACACAGCCAGGCTGGGCTTTACCAAGGAGTATAGTAAAGGGGGAAGTCCTGGCTGCTGGCTGTAGAGCAGTTGGAAGGGTGGCTTGCCAGTGGTACAATGGTACCCAATGTTATATGCAAAGGCGGCCGCAGGCAGGAAGGTATCACATTCAGTCTCATGTTGGTGACTGAGCTTCTGGAGTATCTGGACCAGGCTCCCATTAGTGCGCTCTACCATGCTGTGGTACTCTTACTACAGTGATGGGAGATATTCAAAGGATTGGTCAGTGGCCTTGGTACTTTACAAGTGGTAAACCAGACAAGTAGTGGGTAGTACAAAAGTGTCCAAGCCTAGAGAATAACAAAGGGTTAAGAGTAGTAGCAACAGCAACTACTTGAAAATGAATCCTCAACAAGTGACTTCTAGTCAAGCTTAGTTGGCAGTTTAGTTGATGGGAAGAGACTAGCCTTTGCAGTCCTTAGATTATACACTCAATGAAGTAATTGATGGTATAGCTTAATATAAGGGGGTATAACATATTTTTTATTGAGAAAAAGGGAGAGGGTTTAAATACTACAACTTACTTGATAACTCAAGGTAAGTTGGTCATTGCTTGGGGGTTGATAGAGGGGGAATGAATGTCAAACCATTAGGGATCAACACAACAATTGAGAGAGGATTAAAACAGCCCTAGTGGCATAAAGGGGTTGCAGAAGCGCAAGGATGGGGAAGTGAGTCAGTTGTAACCGCAGTCAGTGAACTGTATTAATTGATAGAATTAATGATCAGTCAGTGAAGTCCTAGTTTGGAACCAAGGCAGGTGGATAAGCAATCCAGAAGCAAGTCAGTGGAGTCCCAATCCAAGGGTCAGGGTGGATAAACAATCCAGAAGCTAGTCAGACTTGAAATGATGATCCAGCGCCTAGCTTAAATCATAATCAACAAGAACAACTACTATATTGGAAGGAGATTGGGATCCTAGTACAATCAAGAATACCCAATGATGATCATAATTAAAGCTACCAACTGGTGATGAGTTTCACCACACATGCCATTTGTTTTTGGTTGATAAGGAGTGGATAGTGTCCCACGGATTCCCATCAGTTTGTTGAGGTGGGGGATGATATAACTGGTGAAGTTGGTACCATTGTCTGTCAGCAGAATCTGGGGGCAACCATGTTTGTATATGATATTCTCCAGGATGAATGTGGCTGTTACCAGTGAAGATTGGTTGGGAATTGCCTTGGCCTCTACCCATTTAGTCATATGGTCAACAGCCACAATGATGAACTTGTTGCAACTGTTGGTAGCTGGCAGGGGGCCCACTACTTCAATGGCTACGGTGTGGAAGGCAAACCCAGAGCGTACAAGTCTGTGCTGGAACTTGGCAACCTTAGGTCTCTTGATGTTGCAGTCATGAAAGGTGGCTAGTGTATCTGCTACATTAGTGTACATTTCTTCCAGATGCAGTGTTGCTGTAGCAGGGCTAACGTCTTCTGTATGCCACCATGGCCAGTAGTCTTGTGAGCGGCCACCACTGAGTCCATGTGTAGGGATGGGCGTATGTAGGGTAGCCAAGAGTCTCCACAAAGCTTCAGGAGTTGTCCCTTTGAGACCTTGGTATCAACAGCTAACTTCTTGAGAGCCCTCTGTATCTCTACTGTCTCCTCTCCCCACAAAGAAGGATCCTCCATAAGCTTATCATAGAATGTCAGCCATGGGGGATACTAAGGCAACAGTGGGAAGACGGGAGAGACAGTCAGCATTCTAATGGGCTGCTCCAGCTCAATGAATGATTTTATAGTCATAAGCCTGAAGTTTAATGGCCCAACGCGCCAGACGTCCTTCAGGGTCCTTGAGGGTCTTCAACCATTGCAGGGAGGCATGGTCTGTTACAACCATTAAATGTACCCCATGGAGATAGACTCTGAATTGTTGATAGGAGTATATCACAGCCAGACACTCTTATTTGATGACAGTGTATTTCCTCTTGTGAACATTAAGCGTACGCAAGCAGTATCCAACAGGGTGTTCAAGTCCTTTGGAGTCCAGTTGGGAGAGGACACCCCCAATTGCAGTCAGGCTAGCATCTGTATGAACCACAAAAGACTTGGCAAAGTCAGGGTAGACCAGTACAGGGGCTGCAGTCAGTGTTCCCTTGAGAGCATTGAAGGCAGATTGGCACGCTGGGCTCCAGAAGAATCCCTTATTGGCTCTGGAGAAGCTGAAAAAGGGGACCTCCCAGCAATGCATAGTTGGGGATGAAGCTACAGTAGTACCCAATCATCCCCAGGAAGACCTGCATGTTCTGCTTATTGGCCGGGATCTGCATTTTCTCAATGGCTTCCTCCTTCAGAGGTACAGGGCAGAGTCCATCTTGGCTAATGATGAGCCCCAAGAATCAAGGTGCTCCTTGAAGAAGTTGCACTTGTGTGGCTTGTGCTTGAGATTGGCTGCAAGTAACCTCTGGAAGACTTCCTCCAAGTTCTGTAGGTGATCATTAAAGGTTTGGGAGAACACATTAATGTCATCCAGGTAGATCAAGACGTTGGTGAGTTTGAGGTTGCCCATCACTGCATCCATGGCCTGCTGGAAGGTAGCTGGGGCATTAGACAGACCTTGAGGCATCCTTATGGGTTATAATAGCTCTTGGTCAGTGATGATTGCACATTTCTATTGATAAGCGGTGGTAGATTGATCTGCCAGTATCCACTGATAAGTTCCATGGCGCTGAAGAACTTGGCACCACCCAGTCAGTCCAAGGTATTGTCAGTACAAGGGAGGGGATATGAATCCTTCTTGGTAACAGCATTCAGTTGATGGTAGTCAATCACCACACAGTTGCTGACATCCTTCTTTTTGATAATCAGGAGAGGAGAAGCCCAAGGGCTTTTACTGGAGACCAGTAAGCCAGATCCTAATAGCTTCTGAAGCTCCTTGTTGGCCCCAGCATGATTGGCTTGACTACGCTGTATAGGTCTGGAACAGATAGGTGGACTGCCTTGGGTGTCAATATGATGAGCAACATCTGCAGCCTTGCCCAGGTCATAATCATCCTTGGCAAACACATCCTTATACTGGGAGAAGAGATCCATGGCTTGATCCTTCTGCTCTTCAGAGAGGCCAGATAGGGAGTTGCGGCTTATGACCAATAGCACCAGTGGTTGTTCACAGGGTAGACCCAACTTAGAGAAGTCCGCAAAGGGGGCAGTCTCCTGCAGGTTGTCATGCTCTTTCAGTTGTATATAAGCCAGAAGTTGGTGTTTGGAGCCAACCATAGCTTCATGACTCATGTTGGCCAAGAGTACAAGTACCTCTTTTTACTTGGCATGAGGATGCCTGGTGCAACCCATAGTTCTAGTCTGGAGGCATTAGGAATACCAAAGATTTCTCCATGAGTGCCAGCCGGTAGAGTCAGAAAGAGGCCTGTATTGTGAATCACCTGAGAGCCAGGTGGGATAGTCACATTACAGGAGGCGTAGACTGTGATTCCCTTGGCTTCCCCAACTGAGAGAGATAGCACCTTGAGCTTGTTACTACACAGTGTATAAGCAACTGGAAGTTCTCCATCTGTGTACTCCAGGTTGATGTAGTGCAGGCATTGTAAGGGCAGATCAGAAGGGCAGTCACCATGGTAGAACATGGGAACAGAGTGGCCCAATATTCCAAACGTATGGTCCCCATGGTTAGTCACAGTGCCATACTGAACCATAAAGCTAATTCCAATGAGAATGTCATAAATGTTGTTCTCCAGAACTATAGCAGGAGCAGTGACCATTAGCCTCCCAAAGCAAAGAGAGAGAAGAATAGGCTCATTTTTCTCTATCAGTCTTTGGCCCAGAAGTACCAAACTATTCATGATAGGCTAAGTCTGGTGCCATCTTAAGCTTCTTAACCAGCTGTGAGGATATAATGTTCCCAGGTGCGCCAGTATCTAGTATGGCCCAGACATGAGTTTTGTTCACTACCAGGTTGATATAGGTGCAATCCTGGAAGTCCTCTCTGATCTCTACAATCTTAGGGACCTGGTGTACGCTCAGTCCCTTGAACTTCTCCAGAAAGGTATCCATGGCAGCTCCCACAGCTGGGCTTGCTTCCTTGAGGGATTCTAGCAGTGCTGAGACATTCATTGTATGGAGCAGCTTGGCCAGTTGTTCAGCGCTATCCTCCTCATGAGTGACTTCAACACCTGGTTGAGCCAGTTGTTTGGCATAGGGTAGGGACACTGTTCTCTGAGCTATTAGGGGGATAACCACCTCAGGGCAAAGTGTAGTCTGGTGAGTTTGAGTGTTAACAGTGAGGACTCAATGTAGGAAGTCCTCTTAAACTCCTTCAGATTCAGCATCCTTGTGTATTGGTTTGTAGTTGAAGTCAATCAGAGAGGGTTCATCCTTAGGATTGGCCTCAGAGGATGGCAAAGCAGTAGGCCTCTTGGCTGGTTTATCAGGGGGCAGCAGTATGGGGGAGATGAGGGTGTTGAAGTTACAAAGGCAGCAAGGATTTTTCCTTGTCCTGGCTGCTTAGTAGTTTTTTACTGGTCCTCATTGTCCTCCTCAATATCAGTGTCCTTGTTATAGTCCTCCTCAGCGTCCTCCATGCCTACATGGTGGACCTTTTGGCAAGGATTCTTACACTCCCAAGAGAAGTGGCCAGCCATATCACATTTGAAGCAAGTACGGAAATTGTTGTTGGCTGGAGCGGGCCCAACCTTGTTGGAAGGCTTGGGCATCTCCACAGCCACACAGGGTCTATACTAAGCTTGCTGGCAAGGGCGGCCTTCAGGAAGAGGGACTTTGAACTCCTCCTTGTAGGTGCTTAGGAGGCAAATCAGGTCTGGCACAGTGCAAGCGTTGTAAATGCCTGACTTAAGAGCCAGAGATAGCTCCTGGTTGACATGTACAGCATTGAGGAGTGCTGACTGCACATCAATAAACTGCATAGCACTCATAGACAACAGGGTTTGAGCTTCAAGGTAGAACCTAGAAGTGAAATCTTCTAGGGTTTCCCCCATTTTTAGCTTGGTGTCAGCGAAGTCCATCTTGCAACCAAGAAGTGCTTCTTGGCTACCAAATTCTTCCATTAAGGCCCTGGAGATGTTGACAAAAGTCCAGCCATTCTCAGGGAGACGCGGCAAGATGATGGTTTGAGTCTCAGCGTCCAGAAAGTTGATTATTTTGGAGTCCCTCATAGCATTGTCAGCACCATAAATAGAGTTTTGGTATAAGTGTAAGAACATGGCCACATTACTCTTGCGGCCAAACTTGGGTAGATTGACAGGCTTGAAGTTTTTGGAGCCATGTTGAAGGGGAGCAGGTGTGATCCTCACTGGAGAGCGGGTGAGACAGGAACAGCTGAGGGTGGAGGAAGCAAACCTAGCCTCAGAGGCACATCAACAATTTCCCTCTCTCTGCACTTTGTGTTCACCTTCTCTGTCTTGAGCAGCCCCAGAAGCTTCAGGGGTGGTCAGGACGTCATCCTTGGACTCCAGTACTGGCCCCAATACTTGTACAGCGTTGGGAGCCAACTGAGTGTGGCCATCATTGCTTTTGTAGCTATGATAGAGCTTGGGGCTGAAGGACCTCTGTGGACTGTGGTGCCTCTTGGAGTTGATGCACATAGCCTTTAAGTTGACAGCCATAGTCTTACTGTCCATCCTATCTAATTGGCTCTGGAAGGCGTCCAGGAGAGGTTGCTGCTTGCCCAGCTCATCTTGATAGACCTTGTTCTCCTGAAAGATGATATCTAAGTCATCTTCCAGAGAGGTGATGCGCTTTTCATGGGTGGCAAGCTCAGCTTAGAGCAAGGCTATCACTTTCTTGTCTTTCCTGGCTTGGGTCTAGCTATTGGCTCTTTCATGTGATTGGCAAAGTTTGAGACAATCCTGAAGCTCCAACACAGTTTGGTAGCCATCAAACAGGAAGGCAAGATTGGCGCTCTGCTGGACCAATTTTGCCTTCATCTTCTTGTAGTGATCAAAGAGCTCAAGGATGTCTTGATTGAGAAGGTGGCTGGAGGGGGAGTTGTCCATGGCAGTAGACGTGGGTATAAATAAGGGGAATTTTGCAAGGCAGAGGGCTAAGATTTCCACCTCATGAGTCAGGCTTTGAACCATGGGGCCAGTCTCAAGCACGTGGGTAGTAACCACACTAATCCAATTGGTGTCTACATCCTGATAGGTGAGGTTCTGTACCACATGCGCCAGAACTAGCTTAGTCATACCCCTTTCAATGGCATCAACCCAGTAGAGCATGGTGTTCTGGGTGTTAGTAACTTCAGCAAGATACTGATTGAAAGTGGTGAAAGTATTGCCAAGCTCAGAGTAAAGGACCTGGAGGAACGTCTGTTGGTTGAATACTAGTATTCTTTGGCCATGCACTAGGCTTTGGATGCAACCCAGGTGCATCTGGTTGTGGCATACAGCAGGATGGGTAAATTGTTGTAGGTAGTCCTTGATATTTTCAACAGTACAAAGGTCACAACAGAGCTGGTCAGGGTTGACCTGGGAGAGGTTCTGAAAGCAAACCAAGTAGTGTTTGGCAGAAGGTTGCAGAATAGCTAGATGTTTGGAGCAAGCGCCATTGCCAGCAGCACCAGCATTCATGGCGTGTATAGCACTACAGATGTTGTCCTTGGAAGGTGAAGAGTTGATGTCCATCTCCAAGGGGGAAGGGGCTTGTAGAAGCAGTGGCTGGCCAAAAATAATAGCCTGGGGGCGTTGATGTTCTGGTATTAAGTGGCTAAGGTTGGGAAGGCCATAGGGAGCGCCTGATCTTTTCCCAGCATGGACATTAGCAGCAGTAAAGGCCAGTGCCTGGTGATAGGGGGAGCAGTGGCAGAAGGCTCTGCTAGGGGCATTCCTCCCTCCTCATTGAAAGAACTGCAGGGGTTGGGGCTATTGGTGTGGAAAGACATGAGCGCCAATGTCATAATTGTAGCAGTAAAGGGTACTAATTTCTACAAACAGTTAGTCAGGATCCTAACTCTTAATACTATACCTGTAAATGGTATTGTGGCAGCCTTTAATAAGACAGAAGAATATAAAGGTATAATGAAAAAACTGGAATTTATTATGATAGTGCTGCAGTTATATAGTAGGAGGCAGGGAAATTTCCACCAGGGAAAAGGAGGCACAACAGAATGACTTTCCTAAAGGAGAAGAGTGGAAAGGCACAGTAGAAAGTCCCGCGTAAGAGAACACCCCAGTTTCACACAACTTTCCTTATTTGGAATGTGGCAATAACTATGTTGTTTTATTATTAAACTCAGAAGTAAAGCCTGCGCCTGAAGCGCATTTGAAAGGCGCTTTGAACACCCATTTTAAGGGCATTTTAAACGTAGTTAACCTTATTAAAAACAGAATGCAATAAAGCAATTGTGCAACTGTTCTGTTGCTCAATCCCTAGATGGGCAACTGAATGTCTAATCCATTCAATCTACAACATGTGTGGTCCTGGCCCATCTCTGGTATATTCTTGAATGGGAGCGTTGCCAGGACGTCCCAAACAAGCTCAATGGAGTTTACACAGGAAACTCCACTTAGGGCCACCAGGTTCATGCAGACCAATTGGGCATCCTTGTAGACAGTAACTGCCCACTCATATGCCCCCTTGACATGTGTTAGCTCAGCCAATGCCTCCTGTGACATCGGAAAGGTACCATGAATGTGGTCCTCCAGCTCCCGCAAGACAGGGGGGACAGAAATAGCTGCCTTGCCACATGATTGGCGTAACTGGTGTAGAAGATGGGGGGAAAGGGACCAGGACCCGGCAGAGGTCACTGTCAATGTTTTCTAACAAAAAGGTAAGTATTTGGATATTTTTATTGATTTTATTTTTTTATGTACCTTTGCGGGTTTCCTCCTTGCCTGTTGCTTTGACAGGCTTTGCCATTCTTGGTGCAAGCAATTGCGCCAGCAATTTGGTGTCCTCAGTTTTTGCGCGCTTTGCAGGTTTGAGATGTTCATACATCTCAGGATTGTAGACCCAGATAGCCGGCGCGGAGAGGTCAAAGGACTTGGATTTGAGGTCTTCTACCACAGTTTTCTGGGCATTAAGATGTGTCCAATGGTTGTTTTTGATGTGTCTGGCATCTTGGCCATGAGTTGCAATGGCAGACACCTTGTCAATTTTGTCCACAGTAAGGACAGCAGCCTTGACTTTTGCCTTGACCTTGCGGTCAATATCTTTGATTTTGGCAATCACTGAGTTGAGGTCTTTGAGTAGTTTTTCAAGTTCTCTTGTATGATTTTTTACTAACCTTTCCATATGTTTTTATAGCTTTCACCCCAATAAAAATATGTTTTATTCTGATACTATTGCCTCTTTGTTTATTCCTCTTTGTTTTCCCATTTACTACATTATCCCATTTTTTTTATCCATTGTGTATATGTTTTACGCTTAACTCAATATATATTGTTTGCTTTATGTTGGAATTGTTTCCTTGATTGCCATATTATTTTTGGTGCTTTGCACTGCCCCTTGTGATAATATTACCAACAATTTGATGATCAGCTAAATTTGACTTAGAAAGTTATAGGTTAACTGTGTTTAGATAAAGTTGTTACTGATCCAAATTCAAAACCTTAATGATAAACTTTAAGCCAACCAGGAGCCAAGTGATAAAGTGATTGATGTGACATAAAGGGTCATTCAATAATTCTTTGGTACATGTGTTCTAATTAATATGATTGGCTGGATCTTTTGCTATTGTGCGCCATTGACGCTGTGGCAAGTTGTTGGTGGACTAGTGCTCAATCAGCTGCTGGGTTAGCACTAGTCCACCAACAACTTACCACAGCAGCAATGGTGCACAATAGCAAAACAATCAGCCAATCATATTAATTAACGCACATGCACCAAAGAATTATTGAATGACCCTCTATGTCATAATAATCACTTTATCACTCAGCTCCTGATTGGCTTAAAGTTTATCATTAAGATTTTGAATTTAATCATTAACAACTTTATCTAAATACAGTAAACCTATAATTTTCTAATTCAAATTTAGCTGATCACCAAATTGTTGTTAATATTATCACAAGGGGCAATGCAAAGCGCCAAAAATAACTGTGTTTTAGATCTAGATACATGGCATAGTAAATATATGATTTTATAGAAATAAGTTGAACATAAAGAATAAAACCAACTATAAACAAAGATAAAACAAACAACTAAAATCCAAAATAAAAATAATATAAATAGAAAATGTTTGGCAACAGGGGGTTTATTGGGGCAGGAAATAGTGATGCCTAATAGGCAGAATAGCGTGGGAAGGAAGACGTAGAGACAGTGCTGTCCGGGGGAGTCTGAGATTGGGTGGGTGGGGCTGGAAGGTGGGGGTGGTGGTGGCGGGGGTAGGAGGATTTTGTGTGATGGCCAACATATACTCTTGTTATATTCCTTGTCTGTCATTGGCTGGATGGGCTGGTAGGTGGCAGTGGCACAGGGTGGGAGTCACTTATCCTTATGTGATTGATTGCCCATGTTCACGTGGGAAACCATTTGCGCAAACAAGTCAGCCACCATTTGGTGACCAAAGAGAGAATTATGGTCAAGGACCCCAAGACAGAGGTTGTTGAAAATCTGAGGGTGGCGCTCCTGGAGTGTATCTCCAATGTTAAAAAAGACAAAATCAGCCAGATGGATGTCTACGTGGCCGGCGGGGTATAGTGAGGCCTGGTGCCCACGTCCCTGAATGGCCTCAAGGGTGGTGGAGCTACCCTCTATCTGGTGGCTCAAGAAACCCCAATGCTTTGAATTTGAGCCATCCCAGGAGTCAAGTAATCCAAAGAGGATGTGGCTGTACTTGTAGCCATTGGTGAAATCTGGGTTTTTCCAATAGTAGACAAAACCCTTGGCTGAAACATCCAGAAATGCACCAATAAACGTCCCCTTCTTGACCTTATTCCTTCCTTTTTGAGTGATGGCTCTTCCTTGTTTGCCAAAATCATCAAAAGCTATTGATAGCTTATAGTAGGAGATGAACATGACGTCATCTGTTAGACTATTCAAGCATCAGACTAGGGTTGATTTGATGGCCTGATTATACAGGGAATTCTCAGCACTATCTCATTAGTTGCCAGCAACATTGGTCAGCACACAGACTGACGCCACCTTCCCATACATCCAGAGCTGCACCATGCTCTCAGACACCCAAATGCCATGGTGCGCAAGTTGCTTCCAGACCTGGGTCAAGGGAAGCTTGGAGTCCTGCTGAAGGAGGTCAAGCATGATTGGGTAGGCCTCTGTGATTTGGGACTTGGGGACCTTCTTGGGCTTCCTGGCTGTCCCAATCAGATTCCCCTTATTCATCAGGTTGTTGAATTCCTGCATGAAAGTAGCTTGGGTAAATTGCAACTGGGCGGCAATCTGTTCCCAGGACAGACCCTGTAGATTCAGTGCCACAATTTCTTGGAGAATTTGGGCAGTGATTATTCTGCGTTTGGGGCGCTGGGCAGTGGGAGCTGAAGCCTGATTGGCTGAGGGGGGGAAGGTTGGCTGGTGGCAGGAATTTGTTCCAAATCAAGGCTGCCATCCTGATTGGTTGGTTGATGGGAAGCTTGTATGGGGGTGGGTATGGGAGCAGGGGCAGAGCTAGACGCAAAGTGACTATTGAACAAGTCAAAGCCATATGGGTCAGGGGTCAGGTACAGGTCAGCTTCCTCATTACCTGCCTCAAAGGCTTGGGTTTAAACGGGTGCCTCCACATTCTGAGCCTTGCCTCCATTGAAGCTGGCTTGGCTGCAGGCGCTGTCAAAAATATTGCTAGTAAAAACTATTCTGAAACAAAACCTAGGATAAAATCACTAAAAGTAGAAGTTTAAAATTTTATGATTTAATTTTTATTATGATCTTGAGTCCATATTTGGAAGGTTCTCAAAACCATTCCATACAAATCAGGAGCCATGAAACTGAATAAAATGCCTCTATTCCTAAATTGGATATCTGTTGATTGGCTGTATTACTGTTATTTTTCCATTGTAGTCTGCTCATACTACACTTCTTGTGTGACTCCATTTTGCTTTGTGTTTGTGGAATCTTGCTTCTAGATTTCTCTAATTTTGCTTCATTTTAGTCCTTCTGTTGGTGCCTCATATGAATCCTGATTGGATTATAATATACTCTGGAACAGCATTAATCCATCTCACTTGCTGTGTCAGTTCATTTTGTTTGTGGTTTGAACTACACCGCTTGATGTTTGATATCTTTTTTTATAATGGGCTAGTGAAATTTTGTTTTCTGTTTGACAGTTTATTTATTAACTGAATTTTTTTAAATTAATTGAATCCTGAATCTTGCGTGACTTGGATTTTGTTCAAATCTGAAATAATTTTGTTTAAATCTGAGGTATTTTTGGTTATTGTCATAGCTTTTAAAACTACTGTGTCTGGATCTGTTTGCTTATTTTTCAGCCACAAAAAACATGTTCATGCATCCCATTTGCCTGCAGACTTACTGGATTCATTGGAGGACTTATCAAGGATTGATTCTGCTAGTAGGATTAAAACTATTTTTTGAGATGAATTTAATTAATGACATGAGGTGAGATGACACTGGTTTCACATTGCCCTAGGTGGAGTTGATTGTAAACCCTGATTAATACAAGTTGTTCTTGATAGATAAAATAATCTACAGGATCTCCCCCTTGGGGATAGGCAGGAAGGCTTCTTGATGAGAGGAAGCCATACAGCGAGTACTATGTTCTTTCTTGAGAGGATTTTCTTTTAAATATAGCTATAAATCAAACCTACTACAGTAGTTTTCAAACATGTTGAGATAAACAAAAATCTCATTCCAAAAACAAATATACCTTAGTCTAAAAACAAAATAAAAAATTAAAGAATTTATATTAAACTACAATAGATTTGGATCCAACTTGACTTTGCTTTTAGACTGAGTTGTGTTTTTTTAGACTGAGATTTTTTGTTTATCTCAACAGGTTTGAAAACTACTGTATTTCTATCACTGTTGCATCTGAACTAATTATAGTTCAGTATTTTAATCAGGGAATACAACATTACAGAAAAAATGACATATACTAGGAATGAGATAATGGCTTTATTGGAAAGCGGCAGTTAATATACCAAAAAAGTAGCCATCAAACCACAGGGGGTGGCATTGTATCATGATCTAATTGTAGGATGAATGTCAAATAACTTATTTAGGTATCATCATCTAGAGTTGGGGTTTCTCTTAATTTGGGTATATTGCTGTATTTTAAAATTAGATGCAGGATGACCTATATTATTAGATATGCCATGTGGCATCTCTGCAAGTGCCCCCTGTGTGTTGTGAGATACATTGGCAGGTAAGCTGGAAATCTTTGTTGTAGCACACCTATTTCTTGAGCTCTCTTTTTTGAGAAGCAAGGGCCTTTAAGTTCCTTGATTTCCTATTTTTGAAATTAAAATCATTGGTTCTGTTTATAAAAAATATTGAAACTTCCACCTTTCCCAATATTTTTAGTTTTTCAAAGGCAATCCTCCCCCTGAGTTTCCACCCAGATATTACTAGCTGTCACACTCCTACACATTTTTAAAAATCAAAATAATAGTTTTTGCCTATTTTGAGTTTTTACATTCCAAACCTAAAATCAGATTAGCCATTATGTTGTCTTTAACTGGTTTTCTTTTAATTTATTTACACTTTCCCTAAAACCAATAAAGTTTATTAGTGCTATATTGCCAGTATTATTAATTTCATTCAATTTTAAAGCTTAAATATATTGTCTTTAATTAGTTAGTTTGAATTTTGAATTCAGTTTTTTAGCTCTAGCTTTACGCCACCTGTTTGGCCTTCCCATTCACCCTACCAGTCTGAAATTGAGAGGGGATCATAAATATGTTGTTCCCTTCAATTGAATCATTGTCTTATAACTATAGTCACAGAATTTTTTCTCCTCTGATCTATCTTCTCATAATTATGGGGAGAAATAACCTCTTTTATATGCTATTGAGAGCTAAATTCCAATTTCTGTTTTGCATTTGATAGGTTTTCTAATTAGATCAATCAAGCCACATCATTTTATGGTGTCTGCTGAAAGAAATTTCCCCCTGAAAAATCCCTCCCTCCCTCTTGGAGTACAAAAATAAACCTGATGGACAAAATTTTGTCCTGTTCAGTATTATTCCACATAAACTTTTCCTGGCTGTCCCATCCCCTACCACTCCAGGGAATCCACTGAGCCTTCTTTTCCCATGAGTATATTCTCTTGGATGTTTGTGGGAGCTTTTCCAATGGGCTCAGATGCATATTCCCCCTTTTCTGTTGCTGCCTCTCTTTGGAGGCTTATTAGAGCATCCATCTGTCAGGGACCCATTTAGCAGGAAATAATCTCCCTACCTTATGGGCTGGAGCACTCAGATTCAAACCTTCCATAAAAAATCTATTGGGAGAGTCACCATATCCAAATGACCAATATTCCCTAAAAAAATAAAAACTTCCCATCAACAAACTGAATCTTCTCAAGAGATAGTAACCTACTAAGTAGGCAAGGAGATAGAATGAGGCGTGATAATGTACAAGGAAAACTTCAGGCGCACCAGGTGGATTAGTCTGCTCAAAGCAGTAGCTAAACTTCTTCCCTTAGTCCCTGGTAGCATACTTGAACCATTAATTAGATAAGACTTCTTCTGAATGATGATCATATGGAGAAGAATTGTGCCATTCATTCTGTGAAATTGATCCTTCTAAAGCTAGAGCACCTAGGGTAAAGAAGGTCAACAGAAAGAGAAGTAATGTTTTCTCTCCCATTAGAGAAGGCAAATGAATGATAAAGTTGAAAGGTGATAAGATGGTAAATTTAATGTTACTAGAACTAAGAACAATATCTAATCCAGGCTACCTTAAATAGTGAATAATTATTTTAGAACAAATGACAGGCTTATTGGGGATAAGAAGGTGAAAACCCAAGCTTTCTTGAGCTTATGCAAGCCCAGAGGATCTGGAACAAGAGGATATGAACATGTTGGAAAATTATGGTTGGAATCCAGGGAGAACAGAGGATCAGAAACTGTAAAGTTACGCTTCCCCCTTAGGCCTGCACTTCAATTTCTGAAAAATGCTTGGGAATTTCTACCAAATTATGCTTGAATATTTATCCAAAAAAATTATGAAAAAGCACAAGAAAAGCCCTAAAATTATTACTTTTGGAATTAATCTTAAGATGCCCCCACCCAACCCACCCAAGAGACACCTCTGGTTAAATATCATGTGCAAGAGCAGCCAGGAGCAGTGGTAATTGCATCTAAAGCATATTCCTGATGTTAGTTGGTTCAGTTTTCCTTTTGACTATGTCCATTCAAAAATTTGTTAAGATCTTCCTGCCTCAAAAAATGCATTCATATCCGCTCATATCATTGGTCAATTGGTTTGTGACATTTGATCTACCACCCCAATCCTATCACATCCCTTAAATCAATGCAAGAGTTGTAAAAGACCTTGCTTCATTGTTCTCTACTCTAAAAAAAAGTTTGAAATTTGTTAGTCTAATCAGACCATTTGTTTTTATGTTGCTTTTGGTGTTCAGTTGATTCCTTCTCCCCCTTTGGTCTCCAAGCAATTGTTGACAACAACCTTTTGGTTGTTGCTGAAACTGCAATTTTATTGTGGTTGAGAGCTTGGTTTTATTTTCTCTTAACCCGCTCCCCAATTCTCACAGAAATCATGTTTAGTAGGTAAATTGAAGTAACAAGAGGTTCTTATAATCTTTACCAGTTAAACCAGTGGCAGGATATGTTTTTATATTTAAGGAATAGTTTTGAAAGCTGCAGGAGCTGCAAAAGCAGTCAATTGAATGAAGAGTAGTGAGTGTTATATTTTGTGATCCTTTTAACGGTTTGGATATTGATATAAACACTAACTGAATCAGATAAACATAAATATCTATATTAAGCTTAAAATTGCCTTTAAAGCTAATGTTAACATCTCTGATAGAGTTTCATGTTTGACTCTTGTTCCAGCATATTGCTGTTAAGTAATGAGGCTTAATTACATTAAATAATGTCAAAACAGCAGGGTCAACCTGCCAACAAGGTTCCAACTAAGCAGGTTTAAGACCTGCAATCCAACTTCCCAGTGACTCAGAGCCAAACTAGGAAGTTGACTCAAATTTCAAAATCCAACAACATGAAAAAATGATGATACCCTTACAGTGGATACCTCAATTTGGCGCTTGACCCCTTACCAGGAACAAGCCGCGCCCTTTCATCATCCAACCAAATGATCTACATAATCATGTTTCTCTTAATATGATTCAGCACAACTATATAATCCCTATCTTGAAATAAAGATAATTATCTAGTTTCCAAATATTTTCCCCTTGTAACACTGCTAAAACAGCACAGTTACAACAATAAAATATTTCTTTCCCAAAAGCCCAAATGAGAACACATATTTTTTGAACCTATTGAGTCAGGAATAAGATCCTTGTCATCATCCTAGCGCTACACTGGATGGTGTCCTGGTGGTTCATCCCTCCAGAACAAGAGCCAGGCTTGTAAATCTATCCCCATTCTCTTAAAATTATGGTGAAATTTCATACATCCAAGGGGGAGGAACCAACTTGAAGGAAACAAAGAGACCAGAAAAAGGATCATCTTCCATGTGATCCTAGAATCTGAGGGGTATTTGTCACCAAAAACAAGTAACATAGCCAAAAAAAGCCGTGTAAATAAAGCTTATAATAATGAGCAGCGGGAAACCAACTGATTATTCAAACCAACTAATGGACTAAACTGATTAAACTAGAGGTCAAAGAGTTGACAGGTGTCAGGGTCCACTCATTGGGAATTCTCTCTCCAATTGAATGAAGGAGAGCTCCCAAGTTGAATTTGACTAGAGTGGACCCTACTGGAATCGCTATCATTAACATGTGTAGAAGGTGACCAAATAGGTGGATTATTCCCAAGAAGGGAGTGAAGTGGTTTAGGAGATAATAGACGCTGGTGTACCCCAAGACTAATCAGGGGGCCTTGGGATGGATAATAGGTGTGAATTGTGCTGTTTCTATGTAAGGGGCATGGTGTTGATGTGGTCCAAAACAATACCAAATTGATTCTTCTGATTTGTCAGTTGTAGTTGGTTTGGGGGTTTCAAAGTTCACATTGGCTTGCCCATAACTGATTAACAAACAAAAATTCCATACAAGAAAGATGAACTTCATGCTGTTGGAGGGAGAACCTTTAGAATCTACTAATCAAGTGTTTAGAAGTTGAAAATATAGATTTATTGATTGATAGGAATAAGAGAAATTGTTGGAGCAATTTGGAAGGGAAGGATTTGTCAGTTTAAATACTGATCTTAAGTGAGGAAGGGAACATTGTGGTTACCAGGTGATACTGCAAGAGTAATTTTGAGAAGAATTGTCTTGCAGGACTGCAGCAGGCTGCAGCCTGCAATGCAAGAAGAGGCAGGTTGGAATATTACATTGCAGTATTGTACCTCACTATGGTTGGGGATGGTATCTGGGGCTGGATATGAAGTATTTCTTTGGCTTGGGTGGTTTTCTGGGTTTGATTGGCCTTCTGGGTCCCTGAATATCTGGTTTGAACAGTTTTTGCATTTATTTTTAGATTGATTGGCTGTAATGTAATTATCAGAGCCAAAATTAAATGCTGAATTGTTATTGTTGTTGTAATAGTTGTCTGAAGCCTTAAATTCTAATTTTGAATTAGAATTTATGTGGTGTTCTTGGTTTTTACAATTGCTTTTGTTTTTGTGTTTGCTTAAAACACATTTGTTTATCAATTTCAACTGTGGTTTCAAAACAATTGAATTAATTGTTTTGTTAACATCCTTAGTTTTTAAATCTGCATTTAAAAATGCAGTTTTCAGTCCTTGAGATTTATCCAGAGTTCTTGAGTTTGATCTTATATTTGTGTAAGGGTTGAAATTACTTATACTAGCCTCCCCTAAGGCCCTGTTTCCTCCCTTTGCTTGATGGTAATGGTCCACAAGGTCCCAGCAGCTGGTCAAATTGTCAATGGGTTCCCAGCTGTTTAATTCCATGCCATAATCTACACATTTGATCAGGTAGTGTGGTTTGTTCCGGATCATCCTGTCATTGATGATCTCTTCCACCTCCTATTCAGGGAGATGGTTCATTACCAGAGGTGGGGTATTTCATTTGGCCTATGATAGATCCTCTGGTGATTTGTGGTAGCGGCTAAGAAGGCTGACATGGAAAACTCATGGGCTGTGGATCCTTCTGGTAGACGGAATTGATAGGTCAGGGGGGATCTTTTTTTATTACTTCCAAGGGGCCTATCTTCTTGGGTCCTAACTTTTGACATGGCCATTTGATGTGTAGGTTGCAAGCATCTAGAAACACCTGGGATCCGGGGGAGTATTCATCAGGCTCTCTTCAATGTCTGTCAGCAAAATTTTTGTATGACTGAATGGATTTATTTAGTGTTTCCTTAAGCTTGGCTTGACTCATGGAGAGGTCATCTAGGTGCTTGTGGACCTGTGGTTATTTCTGCCTGAGAAGGAATTTCTTCAGGGTCATATCCATAGTTTGCCTTAAAGGGAGACATCCCAATGGATATGTGATGGCTGGTGTTATAGGCTAGTTGAGCTACTGGCAGGAGCTCAGACCAGTTATTCTGTTGAGCATTGATGTAGCTTTGTAGATAAGCTTCCAATACCTGATTAGCCCTTTCAGTCTGCCTGTTGATCTGGGGATGTAATGGTGTGGAGAGATTTGTCTTAACTCCCAACCATTTCATCAAGCTAGATCAAAACTTGGAGGTGAACTGGGTTCCTTGGTCAGAGACAATGTTGTTCAGAATTCCATGGTAAGCAAACATGTTCTTGAGGAGCATCTGGGTGGTCTCTTCTGCAGAGGCAGTGGAGAAGGGGATGAAGATACCATACTTGGTCAGACAGTCTAATACCACTAGGATTCCTGTATTTCCCTGACTCTTGGGTAGCTCAACAATGAAGTCCATTGATATGGAAGACCATGGTTGGGGAGGGATTGGTAAGAGTTTCAGGAATTCTTGAGGCTTTTGATGGGAGATTTTGTTCCAACAGCACTCAAGGCACTTGATTATGTAGCTTCCCACCAACTTCTTCATTGAGGGCCACCAGTATTGTCAGGAAATCCTTTTGAGTGTCTTAGTAATACCCCCATGGCCTGATAGAGAAGTGTCATGGAAGGCTTAGATAATCTGGTTTCTAAGAGGTCCTTGAGGAACAAACAGGGAGTTGTCATGGTACCAGATGTTGCTTCTTATTTATAGATCTACGGTGCTAGTTGGAGGGTTCAGAAGTTGTTCCTCTTGGATCCCCTTATCCAGGTTGTTGTACAAGGAAGAAGTAGTAATGAGGTTCAGAAACTAAGAGTATTCAAGTACTTTTTGGATTTTGTGTGTGTGGTAGGAGATGTCAGGGTTGTCAAGGTCTTCTCTGCAGCTAATGGCGTCAGGGACAATATTCTTCTTACCTGGAGTGTATTCAATTTGGAAGTCGTATGTCACTAGGTCAATAGCCCAACAGGCCAGGCGGGGGCAGACATTGTGTTTTTCTGTGAATTATAGGAGGTTTTTATGGTCTGTGAAAATGTGGACTTGGTATTTACTTCCCTGTAGATATCTTCTCCAGTGGTCCAAGGCTTGTACTATGGCATAGAATTCCTTTTTGTAGACATGGTAATTATGCTCCATGTCCAGGAGCTTGTAGGAGTAGAAAGCAACAGGGTGAAGTTCTCCATTCTCCCCAAGCTGGAGAAATACCGCTCCCAGAGCAAAGTCTGAGGCATCTGTATCCAGAAAAATTGACGCTATGGGTCCAGGCGTAGAAGGACAGGGGCAAAAGAGAAGGCGTGTTTCAAGGCTTTGAAGGCAGACTGAGCTTCAGGATTCCATGAGAAGGGTACTTTGTCTGAGGTGAGTTTTGTGAGAGGTAAGGCAATAGCTGAGAAGCCTATGATGAATTTGCAACAGAAATTAACTAGTCCCAGGAACCCACAAAGCTTGGTGCAGGAGGTAGGGACAGGCCAATCTGCCACGGCTTGGACCTTGGACGGGGCAACAGCAAAGCCTCCTTCCAAGATGTTGTAGCCTAGGAACTCAATTTCCTTTTTGTAGAATTCACATTTTTCCCATTTACAGAGCAAGCAAGCTTTGATTAAGGCCTGAAGGACTTCTCAAAGATGGGTGAGGTGAGAGTCATGGTCCTTAGAGTAGATGAGGATATCATCAAGGTATACTACTGTGCAGGTGTCCAGAAACGGGAAGAGGACTTCATTAATGAGCCCCTGGAAGGCTGCCAGGGCATTAATTAGGCCAAAAGGCATTACCAGGTATTCATATAATCCAAACAGGGTTCTCACAGCAGTCTTCTATTCATGGTCTTCAGCTATACAAATTTGATGATAGGCGTTGCAAAGGTCAAGTTTAGAGAAAACTTTTGCCCCTGTTAGTTGATTGGTGAGGGTTTTAGCAGAGGGAATAGGGTTTTGATTCTTGATTGTGATGCTGTTGAGATTTGAGTAGTCCACCACAGGTCTTAGGGATCCATCTGATTTACCGACAAAGAACATAGGAGAAGAGCAGGGGGAGTTTGAGCAACTCATGAATCCTTTTGCTACATTTTCATCTAGGTATCTTTTCATGGCTAAACTCTGGGCGCAGTTGACTGGATAAAGCTTACCCCGGGTGGGTACTGATCCTGGTACTAAATTGATATGTAAGTCCAACTCTCTGCAACTGGGTAACTGGGAGCAGGAGGATTCACTAAAGGCTTCTGCCAGGTCTTGAAGCTCTGGAGGGATCTGAGCTTGGGATATTTCCTTCAAGGCGGCAAGAACGTTGATGGTGTCTTCTGGAATCAAGATCCCTCCATGTCCCATTTGGTCAAAGGGAATAGAAGAAGTAACCCCTTCTTTCTGAGTGGAGAGTGTCATTGAGTCCAGATTTAATACAGCCTTGGCAGTCTTGGCCCAAGGGAAACCCAGAATCAGTGGAAAAGCCAAATTTGACAAGGAGGACACCCTGATGTCAAATTGGTTATTCCCTACCTTGAGCCCTAGGTTCCCCTCAATTCTAGTTACTATGGTGCATGACTTATTGGCAAGGGTCACCCAAGCAGAAGGTCCTTCCTGGAGTCCCAATTTTTGGGGCAAGGAGCTACTTATGAAGTTCCCTATGGTGCCTGTGTCTAATAAGGCTTTTACTTCCTGTGAGGTTTTAGAAGAGCCTAGCTCAACTGGTAATAGGGCATAAGATTGAGAGGGTTCTTTATTTGAAGAACTAGCTAGAAGAGCAGTAGGAGATTGTACCTTGGCCAAGGCTTGGCAGTCCTTGGCTGAGTGTCCAGCCTTCCCACAATACATACAGAGTCCAAGTTGTGTTTGACATTGTTTCTCCTCTGTTGAGAGTTGGTATCCCCCACCCTCCTTGGGGATCAGTCCTTTGGGCATCTCTCCTTGGACTTTTGAGGGGGAAGTTCTGTTTTCCTTAATAATGACTCCAGAAGAGGGAACAGGATTCTGGGGTTTGGCCCAAGATGGAGGCTGCTTCACCTTGGCGGACCACTTGATCACTTCCTTGACCATGGAGTCAAATTTGGTTGGCAACTCATGATGGGTAAGGAAATTCTTTAGTTCAAAGGAGAGTTTTTTACAGAACAGGTAGCAGGCTTTGTTGTTGCTCATCCCAATGGCATTCTTAAGGAAAGTAAATTCTTTGGCAAAATCTTGGGATGACATTCTTCCTTGGTAGAGAACAGAGATTTGGTCTCTTAACTGGTCAGGGTTTGGAGCAGGGGATACTGTAGCTAGGAGGGCGATGCAAAACTGGTCATAGTTGTTGAGGAGATCCTCTCCTTGGAGGGTTGCCTTGGCGTACCAAAGGCAAGACTTACCATTAAGCTTTTCTGCCACATGGTGCACTTTCTGTGTGTCAGTGGTGAATTTTTCTGGTGAGGTTTCAAACAGGGACTTGGAGAAGGCCAGGAGTATCAGGATCTTGTTTCCTTCATTATCTCATGGGGCAACAGCGGATAGACTGTTCAGGACTACTGTTTGGACCTGGTTGCTGGTTCTGGAGACAATTGGTTCTGAGTTAGTTGGTTTTTGAAATAGGGACAGAATCTTGTATATGGTGAAGCTAATGGTGAAGGTAACAATTATGAGGGCAAGACATTTGATGAGGGCAAGGTAGAAGATAAATTCATAGGTAAAATGTCAACCTGGACCACTCATAAGGTGGTTCAGTAGGGGTTCCAACAAACTGTCAGGGATCCACTCATTGGGAATTTTCTCTCCAATTGAATGAAGGAGAGCTCCCAAGTTGAATTTTGACTAGAGTGGACCCTACTGGAATCCCTATCATTAACATGTGTAGAAGGTGACCAAATAGGTGGAATCTTCCCAAGAAGGGAGTGAAGTGGTTTAGGAGATAATAGACGCTGGTGTACCCCAAGACTAATCAGGGGGCCTTGGGATGGATAATAGGTGTGAATTGTGCTGTTTCTATGTAAGGGGCATGGTGTTGACGTGGTCCAAAACAATACCAAATTTAGTCTTCTGATTTGCTATTCAGAGTTAGTTTGGGGGCTTCAAAGTTCACATTGGCTTGCCCATAACTGATTAACACACAAAAATTCTATACAAGGAAGATGAACTTCATGCTGTTGGAGGGGGAACCTTTAGAATCTACTAATCAAGTGTTTAGAAGTTGAAAATATAGATTTATTGATTGATAGGAATAAGAGAAATTGTTGAAGCAATTTGGAAGGGAAGGATTTGCCAGTTTAAATACTGATCTTAAGTGAGGAAGGGAACATTGTGGTTACAAGATGATACTGCAAGAGTGATTTTGAGAAGAATTGCCTTGCAGGACTGCAGCCTGCAATGCAAGAAGAGGCAGGTTGGAATATTGCATTGCAGTATTGTACCTCACTATGGTTGGGGATGGTATCTCGGGCTGGATGTGAAGTATTTCTTTGGCTTGGGTGGTTTTCTGGGTTTGATTGGCTTCCTGGGTCCCTGAATATCTGGTTTAGACAGTTTTTGCATTTATTTTTAGATTGATTGGCTGTATTTTAATTATCAGAGCCAAAATTAAATGCTGAATTTTTATCTTTGTTGTAATAGTTGTCTGAAGCCTTAAATTCCAATTTTGAAGTAGAATTTATGTGTTGTTCTTGGTTTTTACGCTCACTTTTTTTTATGTTTGTTTTTGCTTAAACACATTTGTTTATCAATTTCAAATGTGTTTTTGAAACAATTGAATTAATTGTTTTGTTAACATCCTTAGTTTTCAAATCTGCATTTAAGAATGCAGAATTCAGTCCTTGATATTTATCCAGAGTTCTTGAGTTTGATCTTATATTTGTGTAAGGTATGGAATTCCTTACAACAGGAGACTTTTCAACTCAATTATTGTGTACCACAACAAATTTAAATGGCTCTGTTATATTTGCTCCCAGCGGTCTGGCAGATGGCTGACCATGGGCTCAATTGTTTGAGTGACCAAGTGGGGCAAATGCCCTGAGTCCAGCTGGTGCCAGCACTGGGGTATCTGGTTAGAACTGGGGAGCAGATTAGCAGGAAATAAGACCTTGCTCTCAACCATAATAAAATCATGGTTTCAGCAACAATCAACTGGTTGCCACCAACAATTCTGGGGAGGTCAAAAGGGGTAAGAAATCAAAGGACACTACAAAGCAACAGATAAAATTGAATGACCAAAATTACTAAAAAATTTCAATCTTTATTAGATTAGAAAATTATAAAGCAAGTTCTTTTATAACTCTTGCATTCATTTAAGGGAGGGGATGGAATTGGGGGTGAGAGTTTGAATGTCTCAAAACTGATCAGCCAATGATATGAGGGGTTATGGGTGCATTTTTTGAGGCAGGAAGATCTTAACAAATTTTGAATGGACATAGTCAAATGGAAAACTGAACCAACTAAAATCAGGAATATGTTTTAGATGTAATTACCACTGCTCCCAGCTGCTCTTGCACATGATATCTAACCAGAGGTGTCTCTTGGATGGGTTGGGTAGGGGCATCTTCAGAATAGTTCCACAAGTAATAATTTGAGGGCTTTTCTTGGGATTTTTCATAAATTTTTTGATAAATATTCAAACATAATTTGGTAGAGATCCTCAAGAATTTGGTGGGAATTGAAGTGGATTCCTAAGGGGAGGCGTAACTTTACATATATCCTTGGGGTCTTTCACTAAGGTTCTGTCATTGGGTTCAAGAATTGGTCATAAGGGTGACACTTGATTGTAATATTTTTACCTCCTTATTTTCTGGGCCACTCTGGCTCTCAGTGGCATGGACTTGGTCATTGTCATGCTGCTGGCATTTTGTTACATTGATTGTATGAGTGTTTGACTCAAAATGCCATACTTTACTCTGGAAACTGTGCTTGGGCTGTGGCACATAGGGCACTGGCTCTTGTCTATGAGGCTCTGGAACATGTGTCTAGTGCAACCACAGGCCCTAAAAGGCTGTCTTGCCTTGTTGCTCCTGATGCCATTATAAATGCTGTAGTGTATTGCAATAGATCCCAATATGGGACATTTTCTCATACCCTGGCCTTTGTGTGTTCTTGGGTAGATTGGCCATATCCCAAATCACTTTCTTCTGTCATCTTGTGCATTAATTTGCCTGTATTGTCCTTTTTCATCCTGGCTAGTGATTGATATTGCATCATCCTGTACAAACCCTTTTGTATACAAATGTGTCATTCTTGTTCTGGTTGGCAGTCCTGCAGTTGTTATAGAATCTAAAGGTGGGGAATCTCACAAGTAATCAGCATCCCAGTGAGTGCTAGTTTCCCCCTTACTGATATTCCATGCTGAAATTTGGTCCTTTGGATCCAGGCTAAGTTTCTTGTTTTCCACTTTTCCCTCTTGTACTTGATCCTGTTCTGGCCCTACCATGTTGACCATGCCAGGAGTGATCCTGACACACACATATGTACTTTATTGATAGTTTTAGAAATAAAGGCTTAAAATTAAGGGGCCAAAAAAAATGTTGTTGGAAACAAGGTAGGTGCTAAAAATGTGTGTATAGATCTGGAGTATCACATAAACTTGCCCCTGAGGAAGTTAAGGATGCCATAATTCAAATTTCAATTGGGTTAATACCATGCAGCACCTCAATCAATCCAGCAGTAGAGAAGGATCAACTTGTTTTATCTGTGGAACAACCAATTGTAAGGATTGAGCTGTCTACTAATAGACCTACAAGTTTGATAGGCTTCATGAATTTCACTAGGAATTCTTGCTCCTCACCCAACAAATGTGTAAGATTTAAGCCTTGATTGTATATGTCACTTAAGACGCTTATGGCTGAAGAAATCCTCACAACAGCCCTAATATGACTTAGAACTCCCGGTAAACAGACAAATTTTGTTTTTTTATAAAAGCGTTGCAACTGAACTACTTATAGTTCAGTGTTTGACAAGTTGGGGGAAAGACATCAGTACAATAGGGACATGGAATATATTTGAAACAAGATGATCTCTATTTAGAGAGATACATATTCTTATATCAGGTGGGAGAGTCATTGGGCCACCCCAGGAGCTGTCACAGCCATAGTTTTCCCAGGTGTGGCTCGGCCAAAGCCCTTCCCGCTTGTGGTGATTGTAGATTTAAATCTAACAACAATTGTAAGTGGGTGATGGCACAGGAAATTGGGCCTGAGTGAGGTGTGGATGCCCCATACCCAATTTTTCCTCCTTTGACCTGTTGGTCTTCAAATAATGACCTCAAAGGAGGTCAGGTAACAGCTTACAGAACCAAATTGATGGTATCTGTAAGCTGTCTAAATATTGTGTACAAGGAGGCCATCTCATCAAGATGTACTCAAAGGCTTTAAGTAACAATTGTCCCCACCAAACTACCTTAGTAGCTTGATATTTTTCCTATATAAAATATCTTGCCACATGATTCACTTATTCCAATATTTCCCTATTATATTTGTAATAACCAGATTACTAGATTCTGCCTTCTCACCTCTGTGATTTCCTGGGAATCTTCCTCCTCCTGACAAAATAATCCCTGAGACTTGAAAAATTGAATGTGAACCTATCTATGCTGCTGATTCCTTGACTCTGAGTCAAATTAAGGTCTTCCTGTTTTATCTGTGCATAATCTTCTGCTGCACCTTTCCTTATTCACTCTTCAAGGGTTGCCATTTCCAAGTAAACACACACTGTCTCCTCCTCATTGGCAATATCATCCTAATTTGGGTGTACATTCCCCATTTGATTGAATATGACAAGCTCTCACTCTACTTCATCCTGACAGGAACAGCACATATGATATTATCAAAGTAGGGATTGGCAGCGCTCTGGGTATAGATTTCAAGCTGGCGCTGAGTGGTTTGGTGCATTGGTGATTTGACTCATACCAAGTCAAATCACCAATCATCAAGCCAGCCAATCAGATTACGCCCGGTCAACCCCCAATTTTGGGTGGTTGACAGGGCTCTAAAATCCAATTTTAATCAAAAATTGGATGAAAATTAAGTCCTGCATTTAAAAAAACTATGTTTTACTAAGGCTCAGGTTTGAACCTGAGCCTGTTTTTATCAAGTTTTTTTGCATTATATTAATAAAAAAACATTAAAAATTATTATCTTCTATATGTAGTTTTTATTTCAAATCCAATGAAGGTAATTAAAAATATACATTCACTAATAAAAATTTTAGATATTAAGCTATATACCTCTAAAAGTTTTAATAAAAATTATTTTTGATATACTTTTAATAAATTTACTATAAGATACCATAAATAATGACATAATGTTATATTCTGGTTCCCAGAAAAAAATTATTGTCAGAATTAAAGTGTGTACCCTTTTATCTATTCTGAAGATATTCTTTTATTTTAATAAAGATATCACTTATTGTTGTTCTTATACTTCTGGAAAGTATAATAAATGAGATAAAGGGCAAAATTAAGAAGAGAAATGTTACTTTATTGGATATGAATATAGGATAATATATAGTATCATGGAAAGCCACATACTGTCCATGTACGTCATGGAGGTCATGGGGCTTATCTGAGTAATGTTCCTCTTAGGCCATGAGGTTTATTCAATCTGTGTTCCATTTAGGATCTGGATTATTTGATCCCTGTACTAGATGGTTGACTGATAGTAGTGCCACCCATTTACTGGTTGGTTGGTGAGCCATTCAGTGACTCATTTGGTTGATCTACTCAGGGTGTTAATTCCCCAAGAGGGAGTAATCAAATATGTTGTGACATTATCAAACTTTTATCTTAGCTTGGCTTATAGGCTTCACAAATATTATAAAAAACACTAGTATGAGTTAGTTTTAGTTAAAGTAAATAGTGATTCAATTAGAAAATAGACCCATATTGAGATAGATAAGTTAATAACAAAAGTATATGTATTATAAAATATAGGTACCTGATAATAGGAAAGCTAAATTTTAATTAAAAATTTGCTACATATATATCCATGAGAATTAAAAATAAAGGTCTAAAAATATTAAACATAAAGTATAGCAATACCCTGCTTTTGCTCTATGGTAAAATACTACTTAACTGTCAAATATAATATAAAAATCTTGAATCTTATTTTAAAGTCTTCAGGTATATTTTTTGTTATCATTTGAAGCTTCATACAAAAATATTTTAATGTTATGTAATTATAATATTTATAATGTTATACTATAACTATAAAAGGTTAAAATTTAATAATATACTAAATGTCACTAATACACTTAGTACATAATACTAGGTTTGTTGTTACTTAGTTACTTCTCATAGGTTATCATCTCTTTATTTTAATAAATAGAGAGTATATTTATCAATTTTATTAATACAAATTCAAGTTAAGTTAAAAAGGATTATTAAAAGATATTTATTATGCTTTTGAAGTTATACATCTTAATATCTAAAAAGATATTAGTGAATGTATATTTGTAATTACCTCCTGTTGCAACTGAACCAATGAGGATTCAGTATTTGGAATTGGGAAAGACAACAGCCCAATAGAAAGGACAGAATAATAAGAATAAGGTATTGTTTATTGTATAGTATTGTGATTAATATACCATATGGGGAAAGCCACAAGGCCACAAGGGGGTGGCATAGTGGGAAGTTCCATGTAAGGTTTGAAGCCAAGGAATAACTTGTGCAGGGATCAGCAAGTCAAATTGGTACTGCTCCTAATTAGGATGAAGTACCTGCCATTTGATATTACCATCAGATTAATCCATGTTGTTAGATATGTCAAGGGGCAACTCATCAAGCGCCCCTGTGTATTGTAAGATACGTTAGCGGGCAAGTCTGGAAGCTCGGTTGCAACACCCCCCCTTGCCCCCTGCTTGTTGTCAGACACCAAGACTGGAGCCTGCAGGAGGTCTGGGAAGGTCTGCACAAACAGCCTTTTTGTGGGTATGGCCTGGCAGGGGCACAAGCAATCATGGTGAAGCTTCTTGATATTCCCTTGGGTGTCTTTGAGTTGATAGGTATGATTGTCATAGACAACGGCTATCTTGAAGGGCCCTAGGTGGTTGGACTCCAACTTGGCAGAATTGGGGTTGAGGGTGTAGACAGGATCACCTACAGCGTATCTAGCTTTGAGGTGCTTTGTCCCTCCTTCAATTTGCTTGTATTCAATTTCCCAGGCTTTGGCACGCCATTGGTCCAGGGATAGGGTTGTTACTAGGGGAGGCTTTTTTAGAACTATGGACGTAGATTTCCCTGTTCAACTCCTGTCAGACTGTCAGGCGTCCCAAAGGCCAGGGTGCTGGGGCTGAACCCTGTGCCCCTGTTGATTCTTTCTTGTAGGATAAGTAGAGCGGTGGGCAGGTGTTCAGTCCATGCGGTGTTGGGGTGTTCCTGTGAGAGCTTGAAAATCAGCTGAACCAAAGAGCCATTTAACTGTTCTACACAACCATTGTCTTTAGGATGGTAGGGGGTTGTAACTATACGTTGGAGTGTGTTCTTGGCGCAGTATGCCTTCATGATATGTCCAACAAGTTTGGGGCCGCCATCTGTGATGAGACGTTTGGGTCACCCAAAGTGGGCCACAATTTCCTTGCCAATGAAGCAGGTGATGGTGGTGGCAGTGTGATTAGTGATTGCCCAGGCCACTGGCCAGCAAGTAAAGTAGTTGATGGCAGTGATAATGTACTTCTTCCCCAGTCTGTCTTTGGGGAGTGGCCCCACAATGTCAAGGGCCCACTGCTCAAAGGGTTCCATGGCCTTGATGGGCAGGACAGACTTGGGGGTGCGGGTTTGGATGTGTTCTTTTTGCACAGCACGCACATTTTGAGGAGGTCCAAGATGTCTTGATGCATGTGCAGCCACCAAACCTTTTGTTTAATGATCTTGAAGAGGTTACTCCCTCTGATGTGACCCAGGGTTTGGCGGTAGTGCAGTATTGTGTCACCTTGTTGCGTGGTAGGAATGTAAGGCGTCTTCTAACCTGTCTCTGCCTGGCAGCAGAAGTTACCAGCATTGGTGGTGAACTGACTTTTGTTGTCCTTCAACTTGGAGATGGTTACCGAGTTAAGACCCCCATAGCAAGTTGCCTCAGGGTGGAGGTAGAGCATGGGCCAATCTGGGTCCAAACCATCATCCCCAGTGATGGACGCTATGTAGTTGCAAAAGGGCGTCAGCTGTGACAAGTTCTTTCCCAGGATTGTACTTGATGCGCAACTGGTAAGAGGATAGATGATCAACCCATCCTGCTTGGCGGCATGTCAAGTGGGACTGTGTGTTGAAGTACTGAAGTGACTTGTGGTCCGTCAGAACGCAGGGTGGGAAGGTAGCACCTTCCAGGTAACAGTACCACTTCTCAACGCAGTGCACAATTCCTGCCAATTCTTTATCATGAATGGGATAGCCTTGTTCCAAGTCGGTAAGTTTCCTGGACTCATACGCCACGGGGAGGAAGACACCATTGTCAGTTTTTACTCTTAGCATGCCCCCTATGGCTCTGTCAGAGGCATTGGTCTCGAGTTTGTACTGACGGTTTTGATTGGGGAACTGCAGTACTGGTGCTGTTGTGAGTCTTTTTTTCAACATTTTGAAGGCTCACTCTCTGAAAGGGGTCCAATGGAAGCACTGTTTGGTGTTGAGGAGCTCAGTGAGAGGTGCAATTAGTTCCCCACAATTGGAAATGAACTTGCGCACATAGACAACCATGCCTAAGAATGTCCACACCTGGCCCACATCAGTGGGGGGTGGCATGCTGGTGATTGCCTTGATTTTGGCAGGGTTGGGCTTTATCCCTTGGGCAGAGATGGTGTGCCCAAGGAATAAAAGCTCTGACTTGAGGAACTCCCATTTAGAGGGTTTAGCTTTCAGCTGGTTTTTCCAAAGGGTGTCAAGGACAGCACGGAGGTGTTGGAGGTGTGTGGTTTGATCTTGACTGAAGACAATATTGTTGTCAAGGTACACAACCACACATTTTCCAATCAGGTCCTCAAATGCTTTGTTCATCAACATGGCAAAGGTGGAAGGAGTGTTGGTCATTCCAAAGTTCATGACACAACACTCAAACAACCTGTAGCGCGTGTGGAAGGCAGTTTTTGCCTCATCCCCTGGTGCAATGCGGACCTGGTTATACCCTGCAGTGAGATCAATCTTGCTAAAGACCTTCACACCTGCAAGTGTATCAAACAGGTTGTCAATCAGCAGCAGGGGGTACTTATTCTTAACTGTCACCTTGTTTAGGGTGCAGTAGTCTGTGACCAAGCAAAGGGACCCATCCTTCTTGGCTACAAAAAAGACTGCCGCTCCGTATGAAGAGAGCAAGGGGAAAATGAAGCCCTTATTGAGTGCGTCCACGAGGTGCTGGTGGAGGGTCTCATCTTCCTTTGGTGTAAGACGGTATAATGGTCGTGCTTTAGGTAACAATCCTTGAAGTTGTACAGCGTGCTGGATCTCCCGGGGAGGAGGTAGTTGTTCAACTGTCTCACTGAACACGTCCTTGTACTCCTCAAGGAGTGCAGCAAGTGCTGGTGGTAGTGAAGTGGTCAAGAGAGGGACCGCAGATGGTTCAGCGTGGATAACTTTGACTGAGCATTGATTAAAGTCTAGTTTCCCCCCTTGAAATTATATGATCCTGTCTCCGTTATTCTGACAAACACATTATCATGGAGTAACTTGCTCATTTCCACAGGGTAGATCTGGAATCCCACCCCATTTCTATTAATGGTGATTACAGAGGTATCCCAGTCAATGTAGGGACAGTTGTGCCAAAGCCAGTTGAGGCCAGCAATTATGTTGTGGCTGAGCCCGGCCATGATTGACCCAGAGAGCTTAACCTGGACATTCCCCATTCTCACAGAGAAGGGTACCGTCTTGTGGGTGACTGCAACTCTGCAAGAGTCAGTCACTTGTACTGCCTTGAACCTGCTGGGCACTTGGTCCAGTTGCTGAGAGTTGTCAAACGCCTGGTCCACCATAGTGTGGTCAGCCCCAGTATCTACCAGTAATTTGTGGGCGTTCTCACAGAAATGGAAGGGATAGGATAAGTGTGTTACTTTATTTGAGGAGTGACTTGCTTGCAGTACGGGGTTGTCACTGTGGACTTGGAAGACGTCCAGGGCTTTGACTTCATGGATGTTGTAGTCACAGGGGTTCTTTGCGAGCAAGGATTGAGAGTATGGGTCAGGTGGGGTTGCAGGGCCTCTTGTTGCCACAACCCCCAGGCTTTTCCCGGATCCTCAATCTGCGCAAGCTGGAGCTCCCCCTTGCGGGGGTGTTTAGTCCCATTATCCTGCTGACGGGGCTGGCAGCGGCCCACTTGATTGTGGCCATTGCCAGGTGTTGTACATGGTTGGGATGGAGTGTCACTGGTACAGCGGAAGCCCATTAAGGCCTGGTTGTTAGCCTCCACAATGGCCTTGTAGCAGTCATCAATGGAGGTGCAGCAACCTACAGGGACCCACTTACAGATATGGGGTTTTAACCCATTGATGATGAGAGTGAGTAGCATTGCATTTCTGTCAGTCACGGCTATGGGGGCGGCAGCAAGAGCTTGCTGCCAGGCGGCAAGGTACTCAGGAACAGAACCAGTTTGTTTGATTGCTAGAAGAGGAGTCCTCACAACAATGGGGGAGAAGGTTTCGCTGTAGCAGGACTTGGCGGCGTCTCAGAATGCCGCCCAGGTAACATCAAGTTCCTGGCTGGCCCAGTTGGTGAACCACACAGCGGCGGGCCCCGTGAGGCAACCAGACGCAGTGGCAACCCACATGGGCTCAGGAACCTGACAGATACGGAGGCAGGTTTCAGTAGATTGGAACCAACTGACAATGTCAGCCCCCTTGACGCCCCCCGCAAAGGATTCTAGATGAAGGTTGAGCATGCGTTGGGACAGGTCTGACTGGGGCGGGGTGACACTGGCGTCACACTGCCTGAGGCGGAGCCGATTGTACACGCTTGTGAGAACTAACTGGTCTTGATAGATGACATACCCGTTGGGGATGTCCCCCTCGGGGATTGGCAGGAAAGTTTCTTGTTGAGGAGTAGCCATACGGCCCGTACTCTGTCCTTTCTTAGGGGGAATTTTATTTTAGGTAGGTTGTCAACCTACTTCTGCTACCACTGTTGCAACTGAACCAATGAGGATTCAGTATTTGGAATTGGGGAAGACAACAGTCCAATAGAAAGGACAGAATAATAAGAATAAGGTACTGTTTATTGTAGAGTATTGTGATTAATATACCATATGGGGAAAGCCACAAGGGGATGGCATAGTGGGAAGTTCCATGTAAGGTTCAAAGCCGAGGAATAACTCGTGCGGGAATCAGCAAGTTGAATTGGTAGCGCTCCTAATTAGGATGAAGTACCGGCCATTCGATATTGTCATCAGATTGGCTCATGTTGTTAGATATGTCAAGGGGTGACTCATCAAGCGCCCCCTGTGTATCGTAAGATACGTTAGCAGGCGAGTCTGAAAGCTCGGTTGCAACACTCCATTGGATTTGAAATAAAAAATTACATATAGAAGGTAATAATTTTTAATGTTTTTTATTAATATATTGCAAAAAAACTTGATAAAAAAGGCTCAGGTTTAAATCCGAGCCTTAGTAAAACACATTTTTTTAAAATGCAGGACTTAATTTTCATCCAATTTTTGATTAAAATCAGATTTCAGGGCCCCTGTCAGCCACTCAAAATTGGGGGGTTGACCGGGCACGATCTGATTGGCTGGCTTGATGATTGGTGATTCGACTCGTTATGAGTTGAATCACCAATGCACCAAACCACTCAGCGCTGAGGTCATAACATTAGACATGCCAGGAGGTGACTTGATGAGGGTCCCATCTGTCATGAGATACATTAGTAGCTGAGTTGTCCAATCTGGTTGTGACAAAAGGCAGCAAGAAGTATGGTTGTTAGTAGGAGTGGATGTATAAACTTCTTATTTTATCTGTTCTATAGCTTTTTTCATTGCTCTTTCAATGATCTAAATGGATTTATAGATTTATTTTCATGTAGAATTGAGATGGTTAGTTGGTTTTAAGATAAATATTGGTTTAGAGGGACAATATGATGAGATGGATAGGTAAAGAATATACCAGTAATTCAAGGATTGGTAGTGAGAGTACAATGGAACTTTGAATAAAAGAAGCATACTAATAGTAAATCTATATATTAACTAGTATTATTAGACTACTTTAGCTTAAAGTTTCTGGAGAGCATTCAGGAAGATTTGAGATGCTTAAAAGGCTGGGTTTTTTAAATGGTAAATCTGAGAGTTCTTTAAATCAATAAAACACATATTTAAATAATGAAGTATATTTTTTGCCTAACGTATGCAATGCCAGTTATTTTAAAAAATTTACTTTTATACTAGCAAATATCAGGTTATAAAAATGAGAGTTTAAGCTAAAAGACCAACGTCAGATCCAAAACTGAACATCTTTTGATTCAGTACTATAAGATTGCTACCATCAAATAAACGAACTAAAATAAGATGCGCTGGGCTTTTGAGCAAACAAAAAATTTAACTTGAAAGTATAATTTTATTATTGATTGATATTAAGAGATTAAATGAAATCAAATAATTACGCTTTCTTTCAGCCGAGATTTTGGCTTGTACCCAGAGCAAAAATATTATAAAGTTAACATTATGGAAGGCATCAGCTCCCCGAACTATTTATCAAAATTTAACTGCCATACTTTTGAAAGTAACGACATTCCTAAAATACAGGCTTTCATAGAATTAAGAGACGCAGAAAGTGTTTTCAGGTAAGGATCTGATATTAGGAACTTTAAAGCCCCGTCTCAAGGGCATGATTTGGTATTCAGATTTTAGGTTTTGGTTGGAGTCTTAGCTTTAGTGACGGAATAGAATACTTTCTCAAAGCGTTAGGCATTAAAATTATAGGAGAGATTTTTATAGAAAATTAAGATTTTTAGCTGCTTCTAGGTTGGGCTTATGTCCACGTAAAAAATGTTTGTTGCCCTCGATGAAAAATACCAAGAAATATGACAAAGCAATTGCCCAAAAAACAAAAAGCTTCCATTAAGATTTGTACGCCCAAAATAATTATCAACAGTTTCTTTTTTAAAAATTTCACATTAAAAGTCAAATTATTTTAAAACACCTTTTGTAGAATGAGAGTTTACTAATCCGCAACTAGTTTTTAATGTGCTACTTAAAAATTGTTCTTTCAAAAAAACCGGTAGAGTAAGATTGTTTTACATTTACTTTAGTTGAAAGATGTACTTGACTAATAAATATTGATGGTTTTCAAAAGCTTTCTCTGGCATCAAGTATTAGGGAATAAAACATTTGTAAGAAGCAAAAAGTTTGAATTAGAGGAGTACATTAGTGTTTGAGTAACTTGAGCTCCAATTTAGCTTTTGAACTTCGAGTAATTTGACTTTAATTGGTCTACACTTGCTAGCTAAATAGCCACTTGATCTCATATAAAGGAACCTAAACTTTGAAGCAGCCCTATCTGAGATTAATTGCCTCAGGTGCGATATCTTTGAATAACACTTAATTATATATTTTTGTTACTTTTCTTTATTCACTGATTGTGCTTATTTTTAAAGTTTATTAATGAAACTATTAATCTATCTAGGCTTAAATCATGACTTCTAGTAGTACCCCCACTGAGATTCAGAGCATTCAATCCCAAATCGATGAGTTAAAAAAGATCATACAAGGTACTTTGCAAGGGTTTTACTTTGGCAATCGTTCCTCATATCGTTTCACACTCTTTATTTTTACAACAATCTTCATCCGATATTTTCAACCTCTCTCCATTCTCAGCCACTACTGATTTCATTGGCTCTATTGAAAGCTCTTTAGTTTTCAAGAGATAAACTTCAGCATCGAGATATTAAATTACTACACAAAAACATTTTTATCGAGCTTATGTTTTTTAAATTAATCTTTAATTTAGATGGGCTCAAAACTCCTCGGACCAAAGTGGATCCAGAACAACTTAAGTTTGCAGCAGCTTCAATCCCGGTAAACATCAGCCTTTCCAACACTCCAAGCGGTGACGAGCTAAAGAAGCTCAAGAAGAACTATGAAAATCTACAGAAACAGGTACAAAAGTTAGAATATCAGCTAGTCCATGTTTTAAGAGCCTGTAACGAAAAAGACTCTGCTCTCTCTAAATTAAAATAACTCTTATTTGGGATAAACAAGGACTGCTTGAATTGCACTTATAGAGTTACAGCTAGAAATTGAGTAGCCGGATCCAGATCACATCAGAATAAATGGTACTTGAGATACCGTATAGTCTTAAAAATCTTTTTAAGCATATCTCTCGCCATTGAAACCAAACCTCGAAAATTCTCTCTTTTTGATAAAAAACTCAAGGATTTACATATTTCTTCTTTAACTTAGTCTTCACATATACAACCAATATCTATAGACTAACATACCAGATGGCAACTGATACAAGTACAGTCTCAGCCGCGGAAATCAGAGAACCAATAATTGTTTTAATTTGAAATAGTTGCATCCCGAAAAAAAGTAGCATGCACTTCAATATTCTAAATCTAGCTAAAAACTTGTATATCCAGAACGTAAGGGTTCAAGCAGAGCCGATGTATTCACATTGAAATGATAAATAAAGCTTAGGCTCCAAATTATGTAAGTCAAACATGGTAACTTAAAAGAAACTGTGATGGACGGCGGGACCCATAAGCCCCTGAAATACGAATGCAACATGTAATTATATTAACAGTATTATCCTTAAAGAAGCTATAGTTAATCTTGAGGTCAATAAGCTACCCGTTGTACTCTAGTCCAAGTCCGACTATATGCTTTGTTAATACATGCACCGATTCCATATCCCATTCAAAGCAGGCGTATTAATCCTTTCTTGTTTTGAGGTATCCTGAATCATACACAGGAAACCCTATGTTCGGGTTCACCAAAAGTATCCAAAGACAACCATGTATTAAAAGTAAAACTCACAACCCAACTCCTATCAATATCCAGGGTGCTAGTCAATAAACAAGCACCACTGTTTCTTAATACTACGGCTTAGCTAATAGGCCCCGCTCAGCAACAGCAACTCAAAGCTATCTCACCATTGTTGCAATTCTAACCAAATGGGTTCAGTATTCCAAGCGGGCAGGCCTAAATTAGTCAGCAAAGCAGCACCGTCAGCAAGAACATGAGCTTCCGATGAAGCGTGATATCAGGAAGTCATTTGAACCCTTGCTAAATAGCAAACAACCCCTAGAAAGCCAGATAGTGAGCTTGCCTAAAATAAGCTGGCCAGGGGATCAATCTAAAGCCCCCGGTTATATGCAAATCAGTCTTGAGTGAAAAACTTTTATTTATCAATATCCGAGCAAACCCAAACATTTCCAGAGGTAGGTTGAGGGGGAAATGCTTTACTAACTTAGAACTATATATCAGAGGCAAAAGTTTTATAAGTGTCATAACTGCACTGTATTAGCAGAGTTACAAGGGGAAAATATTTGTAAACTAGATAATATCTTTATTGCGACATGTGGGATTATATAGTGTTGGTGAATCATTAGAGGAAATAAGATTGAGGAAATCACTCAGCCAGATTGTGTAGGGGGGCTTGATTCTGTTAATGAGTCACATGCTAAATTGAATTCACCTCTGGATTTGGACTATTGATGATATGTGTTTCCTTGTTTGGGAAGTCAAGTTGACTTCCCTGTTTGGCTTTGAGTGGTGGGAAGTCAGTTCAAGTGACACAGGGTCTCCTGTGCAGAACCTTGCCGGGGGTTGACTTTGCTGTTTTGACATAAGGCAAGTTATTTTCATACAAATCAGTAGAAGATAGTTTAGAGCAGTAGAGTTGATAGAAATACTGATACACTACTATTTTCTTATGTACTTATACTGTTGAACACTTTATATCAAGGCAACTATAAATAGTATCCAAGCCTGAGTTATCCCAACCAGGAACAAAGATGTTTCAATATCATTGATTACTCTCTTGTGGGAAAGTTTTCCCCCAAGAAATGACTCAATTAACGAGTAAAAGATGGCCCTAAGATACAAAACATATATTACACCAGGATCAACCTCATAAATTTTAAAGGAATCCAGATCTCTCAAAGCTTCTCAGCTGTCATGATCTACATGAACCCTATGCGGCTTATCAGTTAACTATATAACACTCTCCTTCTATATTTAATAAATCTATCCTTCTCCTCTTAATCTTTCTCTTAATTTTGTATTGCATGATTCCCAGAAGTACATATGCAAAAGTGGTAGCACATGTAGGATATGAATACCTAACTTACCTGAGGAAGCATGCATCCAAAAAAAAGAACACATGGGATGACATTTCCTACCAGCCAGAGAACCTAAAGACAAGGAACAACCATCCTAACATGGTATGCAACCTTCAAGGATGTTATTGTACCCGTTGAATATTTCAACTATCTGACTGCAGGAGGAGCCTTGAACCAACTAACTAACCCAGGTGTTATCACCTGAGATATTCTGTGTGGAATTATAACCCCTAATGTCAGGGCCCATTGTGCCCTGGACAGCCAGCTGGCATCTTTAGAGGTGATTAAACATGCAGCTTGGAAGCCCCCACAAAGCACTTTCCAGGGCAACATTCCCCCCTTTCAACTAATGAATGGCCCAGGATTTGAGAGGCACACAATCCTTGAATCTCTGGCATCAATTCTGTTAACAAATCTGGGCCACCTACCTATCAGGAAATGGCACATTGGGAGCGCAACCGTTTGATTGCGCGATGGGCGATTGATTCATTGCGGGAGCTAAAAATAACTGTAGCAACTTGCCATGCTGCAAAACTCAAAAGGTTCATGTTATAGCAGCCAATGAGAGCTCACCCTCTTGGCCAAACACGCAAAGTCCAGGTAAAATTGCAAATCCACCTCCAAATGATGCCATCAGTTCTCTGGTGGCACAAAAGGCCATAGAATCATCAGTAAGTATAAGTAGTGAGGGAAAGAAGCCCTCCTCACTGTTGACATCTTAATAAAGCGAGTTTATGCCTAGAAATTATTATCTTATTTCAGGAATTGTCTATTTTTGCTCAAACTTAATTATTCTCTTTGCATCTATTTGTGAATTCACTACTCAATACAAGCTTGCATACCCATATCCTCCTGGCTATACTTCTGTTGTCCTTACCAAACCGCCCGTGCCCTTGACCTGGAGTACTTCCATCCCCATCACCTGGATCTACCACCAGAAATGAAGGATATACCAACTGCTCCTTCTCTCCCTGATGCGCCTCCCACCCAAGACTTCAGCAAGCTGGGGTTCGTCTACATAACAGTATTGGGGCTGGCTGACTAAGTCGTGCCCCATACTGGGAGTTGGCGCCCCCTAGCCACTGCTCTGAACTACCTGGTCTGCATAGTGCCTATTGTGTAGATGGCCTTTCAGGCCCGGCCTGCCTCCCCTGTGGGAGTCCAGACGGACTCTAGTATGGGCTGTGACACCTAAATCCAGCAGAGATTGGTGCTTTTTCCAGCCTATATCAAAAAGATGCCACCCTCCAGATTCAAACCATACCAACCAAGCTCATACAAGATTTCTATCCAAAGACTCTGGGAAAGCAATAGCTCACTCAGAGTCATCCAGATCTCTGTGAAACTCTTTGGGAAAGGGTTTAGACTCAATCATCCTAAAAGAATCTGACACCCCCTCAAAACAACTCACATCCAACAGTTTGCCCTCAATTACGCCAGCACAAGTAACAGCCAAGAGCTCAAGAGGCTTAAGACACAATTGCAGATGAACCGATACCAGTTCAGCATTCAGATCAGAAAGACAACAGACCAAATCAAACAAACATTGATAGGGATAAGGCACATTCATTTTAAGAACAATACAGTTGATATATCATATCCAGGACCCCAGACCGTCCAGGGCTGGCATAGCAGCAAAGCTCAAGCAACGTTCTGGCCAGGATAACTCAAAACAGCAACCAGACCACTAGATCAGCAGCGCTCTGATCAGTAGATAGACCCCACAGCTCAACATCTGGCCCAAATTGATCCATATCATCCATCACAGCATGAGGCAACTCTTCAAGCACCCCCAGGGTATTGCAAAATACATTGATGAACAAGGGATAGCCCTGGTTACAACAGTTCCTGGGACCCTTGATGGATATATACCCCCGTAAAAGGGCATCTGCAATTGCTCACCAAGTCATACATGTAAGGAAGGGGTGCTTGGCTCAGGGGGCCTGGGGCCCACCCTGGTGGGGAGTACCATCAGAATACAATCCAGAGATGAGTTAGAATTCACTATATTGGGTTAGTTGGAAGTGGACAGGCAAGGAAGTTATAGGAACTACACATGAATGGCAGAGCTACATCTCTGGTAACCAACCAGAGAGGGTGGCCAGGGAGCACTGGCCCCCGCAACGGCAGATGTTCAGATCCAGGGGAAGGAACACAAGGGACTCTAGACCCCAATCAAGCTATGGATCCAAATTTCTCACGTCCAGAAGAAATAAAAATAGGGAAGAGGAACTGGGTGCACTGGATTCTCCAGAAAACTTGATGCAGGGGGAGGGGAAGGTCCCTGGCAGTTGAAACCTTAATTCTTTGTTACAAGGGGTGCCAAACAATACCATGTGCAGGGGTGTGTGGTGGATGGAGGGCATGTTCCAGACCACTTCAAAGGTGCTTGAAAAGAATCCCTAGGCAAGAGTTCATATTGCAGTAGCCAGCAGCAAGTGATGGGCTTACCACCCAGACGGTGCAGGTGGGCACCAAAGCTGCAGGGGTGACCCCTGGCAACGCTCTCACAAAAGACCCCTTGTCTCTTGATCTACTATCCTGGTACAGGCAGCCAAAAGCAGAAGTTGGGTTGATTCACCAGACAAGGAAATACAAACTTTCAATGGGTCAAGCCCAGAACAAACTCAATTTAGCGTCTGAAGTGTTGGTAAGATCAAAGCTATCACCCTAAAAATCCAAGCAATTGATCAGAAGGCACCTCAGCCCTTCCAAAGAGTACATTGGTACTGTTCAATCCTTGATGCACAATAAAGACATCATTAAGTTCCCATCCTACACCCAGGTGTTAACTCCTCCAGTTGCTTGTACTTACCATGGGCAACTACTGTACAAAATAATCCTATCAGGGCTTCCCTTGTGCTGGGTAATGTACACATCAGGAACTGAAATTTTCAAAGGGCACCTCCTTTATCAAAACATGGCCATTCCCATGGCCGGCTTGGAGCCACTGCCAGCACCCAGGATGTGGATGCCACAGCCTGGCTCCAGCTGGGTCCAAACACACTAGCACAGCTGAGTGCCCTGGGCGGTTCTGGATTGCTAATATACCCTCTACCCTGACTCATGATGCAGGTACCTGGTATGGCAAGAAGAAATGGTTGTCTGAAAAGACTGAGGCGCTCTAAAGAAGGGTTTACTTGCTTGGTCTGCCATGAAAAAGGCTGCACTTATGAAAATGTGCCAAGTTGACCCCTGACACAACCAGGCATAGTGAAGGGTCTTAAACAAGCCTAGGAGAAGCTGCACACATGTATCTCATCCATATGGATACCTAACCCTGATAAAGGTAAACTGTAGCCTGAGAAAGCTGTACCAGCAGATATTTTGGATACTGGGATTATATCACCTATCCAGTCCAAGCCCTAGGTGAAAAACAATAGAATGTACTGGGATTGTTGTTGTAGGTGTAAAGATAGGTAGAATAGTCTTGGGATCCTAACTGAGTATGAAGCCCAAGCCCCAGGAGCTGTTCCTGTGGATGTATTAGCTAAAGATATCTTGTACAGGGGAAGCTGGGTATTGGGGTTGAGTTATGAATGGTTAGTAACTTGAGGGAGAATGTCAATGACCTGGCTTGGTAATCAAATATGCAAAGTCAAGATTTATTAGGACAGGTTGGTCAGCAGAGACACACAACAATGGTTTGGGAAGTTGGGTCAAACTATTTGTGTAATAATGATACCTCTGCTAGGAGGAAACTACTTCCCCTGAAGCCATACTACACTATATATAATTCCTTCAATTCTAAGATAAAGCCAAACAGTCATATATATACTCCTTTGTAACTCAGATAAAATAGCCCAGCTACAACGCCAAGGTGGTTGACTTATTTTTATTGAAAGCCCTGGTTTAATTGATCCATCCCCTACAGTTTCTATAAGCTGGCAAGTAATTTCTTGGGATGGCGCAAGGCTACAATATCAGGAAAAGCTGCTTGATCTCCCTGTTCTATAGGCCAAGGATGGTTTGTTAAGTTTATTGCTTTTAAACTGATCATTGGCCCTGGTTTACCTTTTTAGCGGGCTTGGTTATTCTCCCAGGTAGCTAGGGTTGTGTCGGCCAAGCCTCAGGCACCTGTGGCCAGTTTCTGGCTCTGAGTCACTCATATAGATATTTGTCTTATAGTGTTTAAATATATCAAATTATGTTCTTGTTACAGCAGCCCAGAGCTAGCCAAAGCAGCCCTAATTGCAGCTAAGCTGGCTAATTTTGAGCTTGTGGATCTGGCACCACTTGGCTAGGCTTTATTTTGAGTCAAGGTCTGGGATCTTGTATATAGATTTGTGTATATATATTGATTCCATGGTGTTGTTGTGATAAACAACAAATATATAAAACTGGGCTAATTTACCAAAAGAATAAGGTGATCTTTATTTTGTTTAAAGATTAATTTTAAACCATTTTAAGTTTAAGTGGATATCAAATAAGGGTGCTTTGGTTACGTTCACTGTAACACTTCCCCTCTAAACTAATTGTGGTATAGTTTCAGACGGCTTCCATTGACTGGGTAAGGGTGTTAATATCTTTCAGTGTCCTCTAGGTAGTAGTTTTGGTGTCTTCCTACTTTGTAAATGGTGTATGGGCCTCTCCATTTGACTTTAAATTTTTTGATTGGTGGTTCAATAATGCATTGTTGAACTTCAATACTTTTTGTCCTTGGCTGAAGACTGGTAAACAATGGGAGGTTTATTCTTGGGCTTGGCAGATTCTGTTTGTTGTGGACCTCAAGTTCAATCTGTCCTGATTCTAGAGTTGATTGCATTGTCTTACTTCTCTGGTATTGGTTGTTCTACCCAAGATTCTTTTCTGGTTTGGTTTGGTGCCAAACATGACTTCAAACGGTGTCATCTTAAGGGTGTTTTGCAACTTTGAACAGTAATTCCACAACACTGAGGGTAGCATTGTTTCCCATGTGAACATTTGAAACTTGGTGGTTTTCTCTAAGCATTCAACTAGGGTACAATTGAACCATTCAGTGATGCCATTACAACAAGGGTTGTAGGCAGTGGCAAACTGGTGGTTGGTGTTAACCTTCTTAGCAAGGTCTGCAATCAATTGGTTCCTGAAGTGTGATCCTTGGTCTGACAACAGTGTAGCTGGTGGTCCAAATTGTGTCACAATTTTGTTGTAAATGAAGGAGGCGGTCGTTGCTGCCGAGTTGTTGTGATAAGCTTTGACTATTGGCCAACGGGAAAGATATTCTGTTGCCACTAAAATGTACTTCTTACCACTTTTTGAAGGTGGTAATGGTCCTACAAAGTCAATTACCCATAACTCAAATAGATTGTTGACCACAATTGGCCTCACTGGCTTTGTGTGCTCAATTTTCTTACTGAATTGTTGGCATACATTGCAGTTTCTGACATAGTCTCTTGTATTGGTATATATACCAGGCCACCAGTAAGCCAATTTAATTCTTGTCAGTGTGGCGTCTTGCCCAAAAGGACCTGCTCCGTTGTGCGCTTCCCTGAGGAGTTCCGATCTCTTTTCCTTTGGGGGTATCAGGCGTAATCCTTCATCCGCCTTTTTAAACAGTTTGTCACATAATAAGGTGTACTTAGACAATTAAGCTACAAACCGGAGGAGCTTTGCTTCCAAGACTGAGTTTATCTTAAACCTTGCTGTGTCTCTGAATTGGTTCAGCCAGGGTTCATATGTGGTTGCTTCAGCTAACAGGCTGAACTGGCGGAATAGCCTGTCTGTCACCACATTTGCTTTCCCTGGATTGTGTATGATTTCAAAGTCATACTCCATCAATTCAAATAACCATCTCATTCTTCTGCTTCAGGAGATAAAGTTATCTGTGATGAACTTGACTTCCCAATTGTCAGTGTGAATTACTAGATGGTGGCCTAGTACGTAGTAGCGGAATTTCTCCAGGGCTTTAATGACCGCCAGTACCTCTTTATTGTAAATGCTGTAGTTGTATTCTGCTGGAATAAACTTTTTGGACATGAATTAAATGGGATTAAAAGTCTTGTCAACTTCTTGGCACAGTACTGCTCCTACTGCATTATTACAGGCATCAGAAAAGATATGGAACTCCTTATTAAAATCTGGATAGATCAGTACCAAGTCTGATGTCAAGACGGCTTTGAGGTCATTGAATGCTTTGCTTTCTGATTCACCCCAAGTAAATACACGTTTCTTATGGTTCAGGTTAAATAGTGGGGCTGCTAACTTGCTGTAGTTTGCAATGAACTGATGGTAGTATCCTACAAGGCTGAGGAAGGAGGATATTTGCATTGCATTTGTTGGAGTTGGCCATTCCAGTATTGATTTACACTTCTCAGGGTCTGGGTGTTTCCCTTCCCTGTCCACCACATGACCAAGTAGTTTCAGTTTCTGTACAGCAAGTAAGGTTTTTTCTGCATTCACGCTAAGGTTTGCTGCTTTAATGTGCTCTAAGCATAGTCTCAAATGTAAAATGTGTTCCTCAAACAACCTTGAGTAGATTGTAATATTTTCAAGATACACAGTCACAAAGTCCCCAATCAACCCTGAAAATACTTTGTTCATTATTTGTTAGAACGTCTGAGGTGCTCCCTTTAGCCCAAAAGGCATATGGGTGTACTTGTACTGTCCCCACTTTGTAACAAAAGCAGTTTTTGGTTGATCTGAATCCTTTACTAGGATTTGGTGGAACCCACTAAACAAGTCTATGTTGGTGAACCATAGTGCACCCCCAAAGGAACAAAGAATGTCTGATATGCGTGGTAAGAGGTAATGATCTGAAATTGTGACCTTATTCAGTGGAATATAGTTTATGCACATGCGTAACTTATTGCCCTTTTTGGGTAACACTACAATTAGGGACAACCATGGCAACTTACTGGGACATATCATGTCTTGTTTTAGTATCTTCCTTATCTCTGATCTTACAAATTCTTCCTTAGATTGTGGCAACCAATAAAACTGTGAAGCCACTGGTTTAGCGTTGCCAGTGTCAATCTCGTGTTGAAAGCCAGACACCTCAGGGATGTCATTGAGATCAGAGACAATATGAGAAGTAAAATCATTGATGACAGCTGTCAGACTTTCTTTTTGGTCAGTCAATAACCAGTCATTAGCTTTGATGTGGTTCTTTAATGGTTCACAGAGGTAAACTGTGGTGAGTGGCCTGTCAAACGTTACCCGGAGCTCAATAGCTTTGTTGTTGTACTTAATGGTCCAACAATTGTCTTTGTAATTGGTGATAATGCTTAAGTCACTCATGGTTTTGCGTCCCAAAATTAAGTTGTATTGATCATGATCATATATGGATGCTTTGATGTGCTTCTTGTCCCCCCCAAGTTGCAAGGTTAGGTTAACAGCTTTCCCTAACGCTAACTTGTGGCTCCCGTCAGCAAGGACAAAAATGGTGTCGGAAGCGGTACGCATAACATCAGGCAAGGATTCCAAGAATTTTTTAGAGAAAATGTTGCTGTAAGCGCCACCATCTAAGATGATAGTTGTGTGTACATCATTTAGGGATCCCATTGACTGTGGTGCACCTGTCTGTGCTAGGAATAAATTCTCAAATTGCTTTGGTTGTAACGCCGTGATTGCTTAGTGCATCTTTTGTTGAACCTTTGGACTTTCACGGCACAAGTCCTTGAGTGAGATTGCCATCATCATTTTCTTCAGAATCCGCTCAGCTGAGATTCCTGAGGTAATCATTGGCTTCTTTTTACTAAGCTTTTGCTTGATGATGGGCAACTTCAGAATTTCATGTTTGACTTTGCTGTGACCTTGCTTCAAATCATTGGCTTCTGCACTATGTGCTGCCATCCAAAATGGGTTGTATCACTCACGTGGTGTGAGGAAGGTGTCCATGCGTGGGTTAACAACTTTCTGAGCCACTTCTGCTTCTCCACAATTGTTTGGGTGTGGTAGGGTGGTTCCGGTGCCACCTAAAAAATAGTTACCACCTTTGGGTTTGGCGTCAAACTTATCAGGATCACATGGGATCAATGGCTCAACTTCCATGGGACTGTTGTCAAATTGTGCCATTGGTAGGAATTCTGGGTCACATGCCACCATAGGGGATCCACTTGCAGAGTTGTCAATACCCATTCTGGCTTCATCCTGAGCATTAAAGTTTGAAAAGTTATCCAGAAGCTTGGCATCGTTTAACATGTAGTCATGCTCAGTAGGAGAGTCTGGGACTGTTTCAACAGTTACCCAATCATATCTTGGATCAAACAGCGGAGATGATGGCAAATAAAATTTGATAACCTCCTCCAATTTAGCAAAGGAATTTGGGTGGTGAGGATTCCATTGGCTGCCAGCTACTGGGATCACTGGGGGTGATGGTGTAGAGGGGGGTACCATGAATGGGTCATTGCGCTCTGGTGCCACGGTATGGTCTGTAGTTTTGTGCAGTGCAGGGGGTGACGCCTGAGCTTGCTCAAGAGGGGGAAAATTTTAAGGAGATGGAGCGTTTTCCCTGTTTGTACATTTGAGTGGTGGTGGTGTCAGCTCGCGTCCTGGGGAAGGTCCTCGTGATCTGGTTGCTCTTTGTTTGGGTAAAAGAGTAAAAGGAAAACAGGGACCATTGGGTTCAATAATGTACTCCAAAGTAGACTTTTTATTCATAGGCTGGGGAGTGGCGGATGAAGAGAGAGCATGTTTCTTGACATCATAATTTTGTTCTGCCATCATCAACCCTTGGGGCTTCTGGCCATGATTAATGGGATTAAAATTGCACATATAGTTAGAGTGGGATGCCTCTTTACAAATAGAGCAAGGGGCAGGAAGAGCTAGACACAGGCACCACAGAAGGCGAGGAAGAAGCAGCATGCTTCATGGGCGCGGCACCAGACATTGCGACAATCAATCAACAAAACAAACAGCAATACAAGATTTGACAAGGCATGACCTTCAAAAATTTCTTGTGGTGAACAACAAATATATAAAATTGGACTAATTTACCAAAAGAATAAGGTGATCTTTATTTTGTTCGAAGATGACTTTTAAACCATTTTAAGTTTAAGTGGATATCGAATAAGGGAGCTTTGGTTACGTTCACCGTAACAGTGTCTAAAACATGGATTTCCTTGGCTGGGATGATGCTGGGTAGCTATTGATTAATTTGGCTGGGATATTAAAAAACAATTTTATTTCCGAGGAGTATAAATATAGCTTGATTTCAATCAATCCAAAAAGGGCGGGATTTAGTTTAGAATTTATATCTGATGGGGAAGTCGTTGAGCCATAAATAAAAGGGATATCGAAACGGATCAAGTGGGCAAGTTGTAGTCGCTGGAGTTTAAATCGACGCACCAATCAAACTCGGTAACGTAATGGATCTCAGTACCAAAGTTTTGGGTCTTTTTGGTGCCAAGGTTACTGAATACGCAGAGGATGTTGGGGGTGCGGGCAAAGATCTTGAGGTGAGTGGCATGGAAGTAGAAACCATCCTCCTCGCAAGTCAGACGCTTGGCCGCCTTTTCGCAGCTTGCCTCGGTAACGCTGCCCCGGTACAGGGTGAAGATCGTCCCCGTATTGAAAACACCCGTGTGCTGCCGGAACTTAAGCCTTCGTTCGCTGAGCTTTGCCCCTGCGGCAAGGGAAAGGAGTCCAATAAGAAGCATGCTTGTCTGATCTGATACTTTAACTTAAATGTGCTTAGACAAGCCTGTTTGAAACATGATTAGTTATGCCTTCCCTTGCATTCTCAATTCATGCAAGGATTGGTCTAGAATCCTATTTATGAACAGGGCAAAGTGGTTTATATAGTATAGTTTACCGTTCTTTATAAATTCTAAACTTAGATCGATTTTTTAAAATAGGTTTAAGGCCTAGTATTTGCTTTACCATGTAGACATCATTTATATAAGATGGTTTATCTATTCCAATTGACTAAATACATTTAATTAATTAATTTGCATTGCTCTTCGTCTGCCAGCTGATAAGTTGACCCCTCTCTTCGAATCATGATTGGCTATATAATTATTACAGTAATTTTCAAACCTGTTGAGATAAACGAAAACTTAGTCTAAAAACGAAATCGAAAATCAAGGAATTTATATTAAATTACAATAGAATTGGGTCCACTTTGATTTCGCTTTTAGACTGAGTTTTCGTTTTTTAGACTGAGATTTTCCGTTTATCTCACCAGGTTTGAAATTACTGTACAAGATAGCCATCGATCAATCAAACTTCAACAGCTGAAATAGCCTAGGTGGTGGATGCAATCACCTGCAAGTTAATACTTAAGAATAAACACCCTTGCCTTATAACAGAGGTAGACGCATATCCATGTATCATGCTTTACTTCCTGCTCATCACCTTAGCTTCATCACTCCTCATCGACAGCGATTCCCAGCTGCAGTACCACCACGACGTCACCAGCTCCTGGGTTACCTATGGACTAGATAACAACCCATCCCTTAACTGTTCCACCAGGCGGCTTCTCCTTAGATGCGTGCAGGACGATGTAAGATACCTTCCCGGCGAGCGCTCGGTGATCGTACATCACAAGCACAAGCAGGTATGCCAGTACCGCGCCATTGAGAAGAACCCTGGGGAATTCAAAACCGAGTTCGTCATGTGCTTCAACCTCCAAACCAACCGCCCCATATTCCCCCCTCAATAAACCCACTGCTATACCCATCTAATAAAAGGCCGCTTCCAGCTTCGATACGCATCGCTTTAAAATAAAGATATATTAACTAACTCCATTCAACCTTGCAGATCAGAAACTTGACAAGAGATCAGCGTAACACACTCAATACGAATAATCCATCTACGCTCAAAACATATGCCACTAGAGTCATAACTCATGTTTCACATCCCCAAGCTTCCACCACGCAATAGCTGGTCGTGTGAAGTCACAGTTTACAACCAATATTTTTAAACCTTTGCTTTATAATCATATAAGGAAAGTTCCAGAAACATCCTATGGATCAGGGCTTTCTATCCAACTTTCTGGAAACATTATGCACAGGAACCATTCAATACATCAAACTTCAACTCATTGCTCAAAAAACAAGTTCCCAGCAAAATCTGACCCATCCAGCTGCATTTCTAAAATGATCCCATTCCCAGTACACCCCATTAGCAATAGGCAAGCATCCTTCGCCAAGCCAACAAAAGTATAGTCAATTGCAGGGAGCTTTCAATAAAACCTGCCGTAGCTAGAAATCATCCAACTGTACACTTCCATACCCAACCTATATACTAACTGTAATAGGCAACCACCAGAATTAACTCATTCTGTAAGTCAACTTACTGAATGTGGACAATTTGTTGACATTCAGTACCTCCATCCCTATACTGCTGTCCAGTTTAATCAGCATGTAGATCCCTAACCCCAGCTTATCTATCCACCAGGTTTGACATTAGGGGAAGTGTTTTTATAGGGGTCAAAAAAACACTTGTACAGTATACTTCTGTTGTTATCCCAAAGGATCATATGCACTTGATTCTATTCATTCCTTTCTCACAAGCCAAGATATTTGGATACTACATTGAAGGTGAAGCTATCCCAGATACCCAGTGCCGTTTATCAGCTCCCCTGTTCCTCAGGAACCCTTGGATGAGCTAGACACCAAGCAGCTACCAACTCTCACTCATCCCCTGCGGTGCATGGATCATGGCATTAGATTTTATATCAAGGTTGGCTTGGAGAATTTTAGGGGTACCTAGATGGTCATACTTTTAGCTGGATTTAGGATACTGAGCGCCTCTCTCAGGCTTATAAAGAGTAAACAAGGGCTCTTGGGTTGCCAATGTGGTGCCTGCTTAACCTAGGCATGCTAAGGTTTGGGCATGTAAGCCCTATTGTGATTGTCAAGGATCAGCTTGGGTTGGCTTCAGTGATGGCTTGGTGAAGCAGCTCACTCCATATCTTTCTGGTACACTAGCTACCCATGAGATGATGGATCCCATCCCGGCAGGAGACAACACTGGAGTCTCTTAAGAATTTCACCATGGTGATGGGATGAGAGATGAGAAACCAAGTTCCAAAAACCTTGGCAACAACATGAATTGGAGGATTGAAACTCTCAGCCAATAATATTCAAGCAAGGTAACCAGAAGGGTGCATCCAAAGGAAATCAATAAAGAGCAGAGAGATAAGATGCTGAGAATCTGAGCCTGACTTTGCAAGTGCTATCAATTGGACTTGGATATAGCTTGGCTCAAGCTACAGAATGCAAAATAGAGTTTTTTTGCTTCTGATCTAGTTGTTCAGTTTCCCCAACTTTGGATCAAGATCAATTAGTGAGCCACCCACACCTCTACCAGCAATATGCCACATTAGTGTCTCAGCTGATCATGCTAGATCAAACCCCTGAGTATTTAAGAGAATCTCCCTTCCAAAATAAATCCAAGTTCATCTTTATTCTGTCTTTGCGACCTTTTAAGCTTCAAGTGCTCTCTCCTGTTGTCCAGGAAGACCTATATTTTACATCATCCTGAAACAAGGCAAAAATGTGATATGCTTTACCTTGCTGCAACAAAAGGTTTGTTACTCTCTCTTGGCTTGAACTGCAAGGCTTTTGTTATAAAGACTTTCTTCTAAGCTCTCTCTCATTTCAACATAGAAGAGCCCAATTTGACAATGGGGCAGTTAACTGGTCTGAGCAAGACTGGGGCAGTTTTGAACCCAGTATGTAAAGTTACACCTCCCCCTTAGGCTTCCACTTGAATTACTGTCAAATGCTTGGGAATTTCTACCAAATTATGCTTGAATCTTTATCCAAAAGGTTACTGAAAAAGCCCAAGAAAAGCCATCAATTTAATATTTTGGAATTATTCTGAAGATGCCCCCACCCAACTCACCCAAGAGACACCTCTGGTTAGATATCATGTGCAAGAGCAGCCAGGAGCAGTGGTAATTGCATCCAAAACATATTCCTGATTTTAGTTGGTTCAGTTTTCCATTTGACTATGTGCATTCAAAAAATTTTAAGATCTTCCTGCCTCAAGAAATGCATTCATATCCGCTCATATCATTGGTCAATTGGTTTGCAACATTCAATCTACTACCTCAATTTTATCTCATTCCTTAAATGAATGCAAGAGTTGTAAAAGGCCTTGCTTCACCATTTTCTAATCCAATAAAGTTCAAAACTTGCTATTAATTTTGGTCATTGGGTTCTATCTGTTGCTTTGCAGCGTTCAGTTGACTCCTTTCCTCCCTTTGACCTACCCAGGAATTGTTGGCAACAACTTTTTGGTTGTTGCTGAAACCGTTATTTTTATTGTGGTTGAGAGCTTGGTTTTATTTCATATTAAACTGCTCCCCATTTCTCATACAGTAGCCCTGTAATGGCAGATCTGCATGGTAATCCCAAAGATCTGAGAAGATGCAGTATAACCCAAACCCTAAAAAGATTTTGCCGCAAAAGAACCCCTGGCCCAAGAATCTGCAAGCAGTAGGCTCCCAGCAGAGGCCTTGGGAGTGGAAACCTTACAGACTTGGTCAGAGATGATAAATGCCCCAGCTTTAGGAAGCAAACCATGGTTTTGCCAACAAGCCATCCTGCAGATTGGTTCAACTGCTCCCTAGATCCTGGGCTGGGAAGTTACAGCAAGCGGCCCAGAGACCCCAGGTACCCCAGAATCAACCCTGCAGCTTAAAAAAAGCCTTCAGGCATGTAAGTCAACAGAAGTTTTGTTACCATGAAATCTTTTTACTGGAAACTAAAGATGTGACAGGATGACATGAAGCCGTCTTTAAGTGATGAGAGATACCATCCAGATCTGCATAGGATTGGCAATAATCCACCAGTGTGGCATCATATTTCTCTTGGTAAAGCTTAAAAAACCAATGCAGGTATCCAATAGGAAGATTGGTGCCAACTAGAGTAGTCTGAGATATATTGCTTGGGACAAGACCAAAGAGCCTTCAGAATAAAACTCCAGCTGTTGCAAGCTAGGAAAAGGGTCTTCCTCAGTTTGGGCAGTAAAAACTCTGGAATTGGAAGACACAGAAGATATATTTGGACAGCCAGAATAAAGCAGGATAGTAACAAGATCCCATATCCCAGCAACAATACAGGTTAAACCCAGATTTTATGGAATATGCCGCAAAAGGCCCATGACAGATGCACTGGGAAACCAGTTTAGAGGTGAGATGGGTTGGTTTCTCTTTATTGAGAATTCAGGGAGGCTCAACTTTTAAGGGTTGAAGCTCAAGAAAGTTCCATCATGTACTGAGATTATTGGCTCAGTGATCCTCAACTGGATCTTTGATCACTTGGCTGTTTTGGGACTTACTGTCCTGATATATAGATGGGCTATCAAGAAAAAACCCCTTGGATGCTCAACTTCCAATAACCCTTTGGAATTATGAGAGGATATCAAGTAGCTTTAAGATCACCCTGGCTTACCAAAGTTAACTTGGCTCAGATACTTGGATCTTGTTGCTTTGCAGGAGCTTATGGACCTATTTTCTACCCAAGATCTGATCTAAATCCATCAAGCCTGCTAATTTCTGCACTGTTCTCCTCAACTTTGTGCTCTCCAGCTGGGACAATCAATGCCCAGCATTAAATGAACTACCCTGGCATGAAATTGCTTATTTGAAATAGATTGGGATGATTAACTAGTGGGTAGGGGAGATTTGCCTGCACCTGGATTTTTGCTTTTTGAAGAGAATCCAGGTGCAGGAACCATTTCTGTCCTGGCGGTAGCTGTGGGGCCCATTCTGGGCCCTAAAAGCTATGCCCAAGCCTTGGTGGGTTTGGCTGGGCCTGGAAAGGCTATTTTTAGCTGCCCAGTAAACCCAGTTCAAGCCCACCCTCCATTAATTAATTTGGGGTCCCCAATTGGGGACCCCTTTTTTAATCAAGTTCCTTGGCCTCAGGAAAGCCTGTCAAACCAGCCCAAAAAAGGTGATCAAATTGGGAAAACCCCCATAACCCCAGAAGCCAAACCTGCTAGAACCAATGGCCAGACAAGCCAGGATGGACCATCAAAAAGCCAAACAACTGTCCTGAAAACCCCAAAAATGACCATGAAGCAGCCAACTAAACAGCAGAACCTGAGATTTCAAGCCTTGCCACACAGATAGCACCAGAAGAATGCCCAGAGGCACTTGCATGTGAGTAAGTATATAAACCAGAAGCACCTGAAAAAGTTCTGTATCATCATCCTTACCAAATAAAAGTTGTTATTAACCTTTGGTTCACCAATCTGCTTCCATACCTATTTTTGATACCCTTCCATCTGCGTACACCCAAGCATCAGTACCCATCCACTGGGATAGATAGCCAGACTTCAGTTGAAAAACCTGAAGCCTTTGACTACTACTGTCTGCCTAACGCTCCATTTGGCCCTGTGCATTTCACTGAGTACCCCCCAAATCCTGACCACAAACCCTGGACATTGGAAGACTTGCAGTGGTACACCCGCCCAAACGCACCCAAGGAACTCTATCAAATTGTCCATGACGGCAAAGCAATCACCATCTACCCTTTGATCTTCAACAGAAAGTACAACAATTCTGCTACCTACCTGGTCCCCATTGAGCCACCCCTGACACCCAAACCAACCATCTCAATCCCAACTTCCTCTGACGCCACTAGCCAGAACAGTCAATTCCTGGGGGTGCTTTCCCTGGCGCTCACAGGATTGATTGACTCTGCCTTGCCAGCAGCCAGGCCTTGGGCTGTGGCTGGGAAGGCCCTTTCCTACCTGATAAAGTTAGGTCCCATCATCTGATGGGTCATGCCAGTACCTGCTTCAACTCCTCTCTCACCTACTGGAGCCCCACAGTACTCTTGGTATCCTGACAGGGTTGCTGGGAAGCATCAAACTAAATGGTTTCTGGGGGTTGGGGATTTAAACAGCTTTCTGAACCCTTTTATCCAAATATCCCCCTGTCCCGCTATAGCTCACCTGAGATTTCTGGCTTGGTTACTACCAGCATGTCCCTTCAATGGCGCCTTCTTGGTTCAAACTCCTCAATCCTTGCTGCTGCTCAGCCAAACAGTCCTGGTTAGAATGGAGTCATTCATGACAGAACCCTACTGGGCAGCCTGTAATCCTTTATAAGATCCTCAGCCAGTATTGATATACATTCCCTATCAGGAAGCCAGGCATAGGTAGAGGCATTGGGTGACCCAGGACAGGGTACCACAGGCCAGTGGGTAATGCCCACCATAGAATGGGTGCTAACTTGATAATGTAAGATAGGTACCATCCAATTAAGGACCAAGGGCCAGAGTTGGGCATCATGGAGTCCACCAATCCTTTCAGAGTAATGCAGAGTACTCCAAACAGCTTGGTAGAGGTGGTCTCAGCAGCAGCGGGTTCCATTGGGCGGCTGGGTTGTGGAGTCAGAGGCGAGGTCATAGGAACCAGGTAAGCAGGCAGATAGTTGAAATTGTCTTTGAAAAACCTTGACAGCCTCACATACCCTTTCCTACACAATCTATTGTTTCAGTCTCTCTAGTCCTTTTCAAGGGGTTGACAATTAGTATGTTCTCCAAGTTGAACTCAGAGTAGGCGGAGATTGGGGGTATTTGGTGAAATGCACAGGTCCAAAGGGTGCTCCAGGGGGATATTATAGCACCAGGAGTGGGTCAGCAAGCTGGCCTCTAGAGAAGGAGGCGCCTTGTTGTCTAATTAACTAGAGTTGAGATGAAATAACACTAAAACTAAACCAGGTAGAGTTTTCTGGAACCAGAGGTTCATAAAACTTTATTATCAAAAATGATCATATGGCCACCCTTATACTGCCAGTGTTTTATACCATCAGGTTTTGCTTCTTCAATTTTTGCAGACTTCAGGTCTGTGGGCAATTTGCCAGTGGGGCGTGGACCTTGGGATAGGGCTTCAAGGGTGGCAGATCCTGGTTGGACCAGCTCTGGCAAACAGAAGTGGTGATGCTTTGTTACACTGCTTCTGTTTGGACATCACTTGAGCCAGCCAATTGTGTTGCTAATTCTAGACTAGGGAATGGGGACTGGAGACTGAAAGCAGCTGATGCTCATTAGCAGTACCAGTATCAGGCCTTGTCTTAACCTCCTTTAGGCAAACCACAACCTCTGCGTAGGTCTGGGTCCTCAGTGGTACAAGGCTGGTGGCAATCTGTGATCATTTGGGGAATCTCCTTTAACAAGCTGGCAGGTCATGGAGTAATTCAACAACTCAAGTCTGTGACTCAACAGGATGGCGGGTCTCTGCCCATCCTGGTTGGCGCAAGTCATCTCCAGAGGGTCAGGGTGCAGTTTCAAGATTTTTGATATAAGTGTTGAGATGTCATTTTTGATATTCCCTCTTTTTTTCTTTGAAGGTATTTTCTCCTAATATGGGTAGATGTGGGATTCCACCTGGTCCACAAGCAGCATGTATATGTAAATTCACTGCCACCTTTGGCTTTGGATTGAACCATTTCCCCCCTGTTGCACCAATAAAGACCTAAAAGTAACAGCCAAGCCGCTCAATTCCTTGGGGGACTTGGCGCATACTGTGGATGAGAGATTTGTTCTGTATTACCCTGTAGATTTCCAGGCTTTGGTTGCTCCGCCCTGGGAAGAAACACTGATCAATTTGGATTTTTGTTGGCATGATTTCACCCACTTTTGAAAACAATCAGAAGTGCCCAATCAGGAGACGCCACATCAATGTCTAGGAAGTCAAATAAATCTGAAATGTTTGGATTGCCTCCCAGCCAATCAGATGGGGCCGCGGAAATTGAAATGGAACCCTCCAGCACCCCTGACCATGGCCAGCAAAATTTCTCTCCTAGACAACCAGATGAGCCTCTTGGGGTCATATGATCTTTTCCTTGGTATCCCATCCCATCTCTTTTAACAATGCCAGGAGACTTTGAGTCCCCTGCTTGTCAATTTTCATCTTAATAAAACTTTAATAGTTTTAAACCAAAGCAAGAAAACCCTGGGCTTTAATTTTAGACTCTAGTTGAAGTCCTCCCCTTTTTTGAATCTAAAGTTTTAGTACTTAATATTTTGAAGCTTACCTTTGAACTGTTTTGTTTGAACCTGGCAGTCACTTTAAAGACTTATATTATAAGGTTAACACATAGTTGCTGTGTTTGCCGCTTGCTCTTTCAAAGCCTCCTGTTTGAACTTAAGTTTTGACTTAAAATTTTGTATAAATCCTACTATTATTTTGAGTTTTTTCTTAATTTTACTGGTTTCAAACCCGCTCTCACTTTTACGCCCATCCAAGGCACCCGAAATCACCACCAAGGCCTCCAAGTGTTCTCTTGTTCAATTCCTGGGTGTTTTCTTCTTGCAGCTGCCCATTTCACCTAAAATTTTATTGTTTTGTGTCTTAATATTTGTATCCCTCAATTCCAAATTTTGTGGGCTCCATTATTATGATTGTCTCAGTTCTTAGATTTGTGGTATTTTCTCTGGTATCTTTTGTGCTTCTCCTCTGGACAACTTCTCCCAATTTATGGTCCCACATCTCTTCCTCTGTTTGCCTTGCGGGGGATAATCCCTCTAGTCTCCTGCATATACCTGGTGCACTTATCCTTTTGGGGGAGACTATTGTCAAGAGTCTAACTTGTGATGACCCAGATTTTCATGCTATTGACCACACTGCGCCTACTCCCACATTGGAGGAGGTGCCGGCGCCTGCCCTTCCCAACTTGGAGGGGACAACTTGGTACCTCTTTGAGCACCTGCAAAGTTGCCTCATGCTCCCACCTGCACACCCTGGTTACTTGCCGTGTTGGTGTTGATGGGGCTGGATGCATACCTCCCCCAGTTTTCTCCTGCATCCTCTCTTTGGTCCCCTCTCTGAGTGGCCATCCCAGTACTTCACTGGGCAGCATCCTAGTGGTATATCTTTCCAGGATGAGAGCTAAACTTAGTTAGTTTAGCCCCCCTCTCTCACAGTATATGCTTCCAGAAGGTATATAAAACCTCAAAAAGGGAAGGTTGAGAAGGGATTGCCATCTTTCTTAAGCCAAGAGAGAAGCTTTACATAACTAATACTAATGATATGGTGTTTATGTAGACTATGTGGTTTTGAAGAAGAAGATCTTGTCAAAAAACAAAGGGTTAGCCCTAGCATGTTATATGAATTAAGCCCTGAAGCCACAGTGTACTCATCTGATTAAGTTGTTTTAGAAAGACGATTTCCCTAGCTTTAAATTTGATGGTGTTGCAGCATGGTAAATGGGATTTAAGGACCAAAAAAAGCATACAGATAATGATTGTGATGATTTCAGGGGATGAGCAACAAACATTACTATTTAAAAAGCTTGGCTCAGATAAATACACCAGGAGCCCTGTGATGGTCCATATGGAAGCAGTTTTACAGGCAAGGGTTGATTTGGCTTAAAATAAGGACACTATGCTGAAAGTTGGTTATGGATAGTAGTTTTGAGACAGGTAGAGGCCTAGTAGGGAACTTTGGCTACTAGGGAAGGTAAGAATAGTAGGTAAATTTGACTACTAGAAAAAATGTTGTAGGTTAGTAGGTAACTTTGGCTACTAGGAAGGATGTTGTAGGCTAGTAGGTAACTGGTGACTACTAGAGTGTGGAAAGATGTTGCAGCCTAGTAGATAACTAGTGACTACTAGGGCTGAAGAGCAATAAAGTCTATCAGGTAACCTTGGTTGCTAGGTTGTTGATTGAGAAGTTTGAACCCAGCAGGTAACATTAGATGTTGAGGGTTGGTCAGATATCTCCACCCAGTAAGTAACATGGGCTACTGGGGTGATGAATGGAGGAATCCAGTAGGTAATGGGTGGCTACTGGAGCTGGTAGAACAGACGGTGTGATAGGTAAAAGAGAGCTACCAGGAAGGAATGAGCTGATATTACTCAAAAGGATCCCTTGGCTGCTTGCAGGAGGTCTGTAAGTGGGGCCCTTACTTAACGGACTGGTAAGGAGTCCTTGTTCATGTTTCCCTGGAGGCTTTGGGAAGGTTCTGAAGCTACTATTGGGGGAATTTGTATGCTCATGGGTGTCATCAGGGTGGCTGCTTGAGGAAGCAGCTGCAGAGCTTGATGATGATCAGGCCTCTGGGAAGCAAATTTAGTTGCTTTGCGCCTGAAAGCTCAGGACTAACCACCTGAGTGATTAAAAACAAACCATATACATGAGGATTGTCTATGGTTGATGGCCTATAGTGGTGGTCACTTACAGGGGCCCAGTCAAACACTAACCTACTTGATGAAGTCTTATTGCCTGATACTGAGACGTTAGTAATGGGGACTGAAAAGTGAAACCAAGTAGTAGTTCATAGGAAAAGATCCTAGTGAAAACTAGTGACAAAGCACAGGATGATCACAGTGAAGACTAGTTGAAGGACTGTAGGATCTTGGGAACCTAGGTAGTTCATAGTAAAGAAAGGAACCTAGATGGTTTATAGTGTCAATGAAAACTAGGTGGCTTAAAGTCAGGACTGGCTGATGGACTAGGAAGGACTAGCTGGTGAACTAGGCAGAACTAGCTGATGGACTAGAAAGGACTTGCTGAAGGATTAAAAGATCATGGATCAGGAATAGTTGAAGGTCTAAAAGATCATGGATCAGTACTTGCTGAAGGACCAGAAGATCAGGGTGCAGGACTAGCTGAGGAATTGGAAGTTGGTTAATAGGAACCAGCAGAAGTAGATGCAGGAGCAGGAATGCTGAGTTTGACTCTTGAAAGTAGGATTATTAATCAGAAAGAAGAAGTAAAATAATTGATTAAAAACTGCCAAAAGATATGATAAAAAGATTGGATAAATATCATATAAAGAAAGAAGAAGGAAAGAGGGAATAATTCACATAAATTGGATTGTGAATTTATTGAGATTTAATTGAGTGGTTGGAAGCCAAAGAGGCCAGAAACAGGAAAGAGAAACTGTTTGGACGAAGGCTCAAGTTTTGCCGAGATGGTTGGGAAAGGCAAGAAGCAAGCAAATGACAAGTTCAAAGTGCTAAAAGGTGAAGAAAATGCAGGAAAACTTGGATAAACGTTGAAGAAATTAGGGTTTGAAAATATCATAAGTAAAACATATATGGAAGCACTCAAGTTTTGCCAGAGAAATGTGACGGGAATTATGGCAAAATTGTTCAAAACACAGCAGGTGTTTATCTGGAGCAAGACAGCACCAGGTTTGAACCAGGGTCAAGAGCAAGTTATTTGGGCAAACGTTTTGACAAAACAGTTCAACCTGGGCATTTGATTAGCTGTAGGTTGAAGCCTGTTTGATCATTGTTTTAAAGGCTTTAACTGAAGGGTTTAAGCCTAAAAAAATGAGGGAATGGAGCAGGAAAAGATGAGTTTTAATTGGCTTAAGTAAGTAAAAAAGGTTTAATTTATTATAGAATGGTAAAAACCGGATAGTTCAAGCCTGGAAAACCAGAAGTTCTGAGAGAATAAGAACTGAAACAAGGAGCTATAAAGGTAGTTCAATCTGAGACTTTTTAGGGACTGGATAAAGTAGAATAGCAAGGCCACTAGAGCTATACAGAGATCTGGAGACTAAGATAAAGGTGCAGAAGCCCAAGACTAAAGAGCTGAAGCTGGGAATAAGAAACTGGAGCTGGAGCAAAGTGCAGGAGCCTAAGACTAAGGGGAAGGAGCTCAAGGCTAAGGAGCAGGAGTCCAAAAATAAGATGCATAAGTCTAAGACCAAGTACAAGAAGTCCAAGATACTGTTGGAGGACTCCAATTATTGGCACATATATATTGTTTTTCAGTCCCAAGGTAATATAAAAAAAGGTTTCTAAGGGGATCTTCCTTCTGAAAGCAAATAAAAGCCTATTTCAACCCCTGCCCAAATTTTCAGTAGTAAAGTTAGACCCTATGAGTGAGTTGCCCAATATCTTCTAACCTAGCCAAGGGGATGAGGACACCTACCACCAAAGCTGTCTAAGGTTCCCCACTAGTAAGTATTCTCAAAAGGAGAGATTAACTGGACACCTTGAGATGACATATAGGGGAAGGAAGCTTATTGGGAATGAGTTTACTAGGTTATTGAAGTATTTTTACAGGCTCACAAAGGAAATAGCACCAGCTAAAGTACAAATGCATGGTGGGAATGCCTGCCTAGTAATAGGAAAAGTATTGGAAAAGTTTGCAGTAATTCAGGCCAAGTATAAGAAACTTCTGACAAGCCATCTACCAATACTAGGGAATAACAACTCCTTTCAGTTGGTCCCTGAATATGAACCAGGACACACTATGGGGACTGGTGAACAGAAACCCCATAAGCCCTTTCTCTCTTGGGGTTCAAGATCCTGCTTGGATGTTTAAAAACAGCCATGGATCTAATTAGTGGAGGAACATACTGCTCTGGTAATTGTTGAAGGTAGTTTTCTGGTGCAATATAGTGTCATAAAGTTCTTAATTACCATGAAATTTTTGAGAATAGTAAGATACCAGATATAGCTTGTGGTAAATAACTATGTAAATCTGCATAAAGATAAAATTAACCATAATCTGGGCTTAAGATTTAATGTGTTAAATATTTTAAAAGCAAATCTTGGGTCTGGAAGATTAACCAGAGATAACCACAAAACACCTGGGTAGATATCCTGGGACACAGGTACACTACTGTGGGGTTTCTGATCATCAGTCCCCAAAGTGTGTCCTGGATCATAGCCAGGGACTGGCTTGGAGAAGTTGTCATTTTCTAGTAGTGGGAGGTGATCTGCTAGAAGTTTGTACCTAGCCTGCATAACTACAAACTCTTTCAGTACTTTTCCAATCACTAGACAAGCATTTCCACCATGCACTTGTACTTCAACTGGCACCAACCCCTCTGTGGGCCTGTACCAGTCTTTTACCAATCTAGTAAACTTATTTCCTATGAACTCTCTTCCCCTATCTGTCATCTCAAGATGCCTAGTTGATCTCTCCCACTCCTCCTGAGAAGACTTACTGGTGGTAAATCTCCTACAGCTTTGACAATAGGTACCCTTTTCCCCTTGAATAGGGTAAAAGATATGAGGTAAATCACTCATAAGGCTTGTCTCTATTACTGGAAAATTTGGGAAGGGGTCAAAATAGGCTTTTATTTACTTTCAGAAGGAAGATCCCCTTAGAAACCTTCTGATATATTTGCCTGGGTGTGGGATACAATATGGGTTTGCCAATACTTGGAGTCCTCCAAAAATCTCCTGGACTCCTTCTTGGGAATTTGACCAAGCAATGATGCCAATTATGATGGAGCCCATGGATTGGGATTGCTACAGCCAAATCCATAAATTAGTAGTACAAAATACAATGATACTAATTATGACGGAGCTCGCAGATATGAATTGCAGCTACCAAATAGCATAAATTGGTAGTATAAATTATATACATATTGGATCAGCAGTAGTCTGCTGACCTGAGCCTTAAACTAGCCAATGATAAGCACTGCTGCAACAATTAAATGATACATGATTTGCTGCTGTGGCACTTTAAAAATACACAAGCGCCACGGCGCCGCCTAGTGACTGGATTAGGTGCCAAAGTGCCAAACTACTTTTACATCAAGCACCACCGCGCAAACTGAAAATTATTGTAAGCGCCACCTGGAAAATATTGCAGGCGCCAAGGCGCTGGGTTTGATTTCCCATAATCTTGGATTCCCATATTTATCACATTAATAAGCATTAAGCTTGTAGTATGCCAGAGAAGTAGGAAGTGATCCTGAATTACTAAATTATTCCATGCCAGCAAGGATCACCTGTGCTGAGTGAAGATGAATATATTCTATTGATTGACGTGCAATAAGCGCCAAACCTAGATTAATAATTACCCAAATTAGGGGTGTATTAGAATATCCTAGAAGACATTGCTAGCAGTCCAGGGATTAACCTTTGCAGAAGGTATAAGAAGAATGAATCACTCACAATAAAAATAAGCTTTAATCTTGAACCATCTTTGATATATCTTTAATCTGGTTAACCTTTATCCTAGTCCTTAAGTGCTTCTGCGCAATCAGACGCCATTGCTGGACAATAATCCTGGTTTCATTCAATCCTGGCTCTTCTGATATGATACTACTCATATCCTCACATATGACTGTATTAAAGCAAATATACTGTGCTCTATAATCTCAAATAATTGTGGCGCTGAAATGCAAAAAGCGCAACACTCCTTGTACTTGGTCTTGGACTCCTGCTCCTTGGTCTTGGGCTCCTTCTCCTTAGTCTTAGGCTCCTGCACTTTGCTCCAGCTCCAGTTTCTTATTCCCAACTCCAGCTCTTTAGTCTTGGGCTTCTGCACCTTTATCTTGGTCTTCACTCTCCTTCTGTAGTCTTTGTGGCCTTTGTAATCCACTTGATTCAGTGCCTGAAAAGCCTTAGATAGCTTCCCCTTTTATAGTTCCTTGCTTTAGTCCAAAAATCTCTCTCAGAACTCTGGTTTTACAAAGCTTAAACCCTCCAGTTTTTCTGTCTCTATAATATGTTAAACCTTTTTTTACTTACTTCAGTCAATGAAAGCCCTGGATTTTCTGCTTCTGCACCTCATTTTTTAGGTTTTAACTCTTCAGTTAAAGACCTTAAAACACTGATTAAATAAACTTTGACTTGCAGCCAATCAAACACCTAGATTCAACAGTTTTTCTGAACATTTCACCCAAATGACTTGCTCTTTACTATGGTTTGAACCTGAAGCTTTCTTGCTTTGGATAAACAATTGCTCCACATTTTGAACGGGTTTGCCGTAATTCCCGTCACGTTTCTCCAACAAATCTTGAGCGCTTTTGCCTATGTTTTACATTGAGGATTTTTGAGCCCTTGATTCTTCAACATTTCTCCAAGTTTCCCCGCATTTCTTCAGCATTTCTTAGTTTTGAACTTGCCCATTGCTCACCTTGTGCCTCTCCTAGTCATTCTTGGTGAAATTTGCTTATTTGCCTTCACAGTTTCTCTGTTCTGTTTCCGGCCTCTTTCCAGATTCCTTTCACTCAATTAAATCTTAATAAAAATAAAGTTCAAACACTGTAAGTAATTTCTTTTCTTTTCTCTTTTAAATAATATGATAATTAATTATTTTTTCATATTATATTATTGGAAGTTTAAATTATTATTTTACTGCTTCTTTCTTATGATTTTCTCTTTCTCAAAAAACCAAAACCAACATTCTAGCTCCTGTATTTAGTCCAGCTAGTCCTTCCAAGCCATCTTCAAGTTTCTCAGCTAGTTTTGTATCATCATCTTCTGTTCCTTCAGCCAGTTCTTCAACCACCTTTTCTAGTTCTTCAGTCTAGCCAGCAATCAGTCCTTTTCAATCATCAAAAAGCTCATTTCAGTCTCCAAGCAGCTCATTTCAGTCACCAAACAGCTTAAACAAGTCCTTCATCTACTCTTGCATCCTGATCTTTTGGTACTCTGACTATTCCTTTTTCATGATCAGCTACTCCTGTATCATGATCTTCCAACTAATCCAAGCCTACCTTATGATCAGATATTCCTTTCCTTTAAAATGATTCAACAGTCCCTCAACTAGTCTTCACTGTGATCATACAGTTCTTTTCACTAGTCTTTACTGGTGATCCCACACTATGAACTGCCTTGGCTCTCAATCTCAGTCCTTGTTACCAGAACCTGTAGACCCAGGCATGAGTCTACATTAAACTGGTGTTTGACTGGGCCCTTGCAAGTGGAAATCCACTTAGGTCATCCAACCATATATCATCTAAGTCTATGCTGTTGTTTTTACTCACCCAGGTGATTAAGTCTGGGCTTTCAGTTGTAAAGTAATCAGCTTTACTTCCCAGAGGCTTGATCACACCAAGTTCTGCAGCTGCTTCCCTGAGCAACCGCCTTGGTGACACCCCTGAGCATATCTATGCTCTCCAATGCTCACTTTGGGATCTCCCTAAAGCTTTAATAGGGACATAAACAAGGACACCCTACCAGTCTGTTAGATAGAGTGCTTGCTCACACACCTCCTGTAAGCACATTAGGATATGTAGAGCTCTCAAAGCTCCTCTCCTCCCTGGCATCCCGTGTTACCTGCCAGGGGTCCAAAAACTTACAGCCCTGGTAGCCAAGTTACCTACCATGCTGGCAACTCTCTTACCCTGGCAGCCCGTGTTACCCGCCAGGGTCTCAACAACATCCAGCCTGAGTAGCACACACTACCCATCAGGCTGGATCACCCCCTACCCCAAGCAGCTAAAGTTCTCTGCTGAGCTATCTCATTTCTCACCCCTAGCAGCCACAGTTTCCTTCTGGGTGAGGACCTCTAGCCCACAGCAGCCAATATCTTCTGCTGGGTGGGGACAACTTTTACCTCTAGTAGTCTTTTCCACCTACTAGCCAGGTCTTACCTTCCCCATTAGACATTATTTCCTACTAGGCCTCTACCTGCAACAAACCAGCAACACACTATCAATCTTCAGCATAGCGTCTTTATTTGAAGCTAAATCAACCCTAGTCTGCAAAACTGCTCACATGTGGACCATCACAAATATCATAGAAACAAAATTCAGGATATACATCTATATGAGGAACCTTTATATCAACCTTGCTAGAAAAGAGACAAGATTGTGAGCTGCCGGTAATTGTTGAAACAGCAGACCTGACCTGCTAACAAGGTTCCAACTAAGCGGGGTTGTGACTGGCAACCCAAATTCCCAGTGACCTGTAGCCAAACTAGGAAGTCAACTCAAATTTTCAAACCCAACACCATGAACAGATGATGATCCCTTATGGTAGATACCTCAATTTAGCGCTTGACTTATTACCAGGATCAAGACACTCCCTTCACCATCTAACCGAGTGATCAACACAATCATGTTCCTGTTATCCATGATTCACAATGGCTATATAATAGCTATCTCCAATAAAGAATATTATCTAGGTTCCAAATATTTTTCCCTTGTAACTCTGCTAAAACAGCACAGTTACAACATTATGGGGTTAACAGACAGCATCTACATAGCATATTCCAAACAACCAATAATAATCCAGGGAATACTCAGGCTAACAGATGTGGTGTGGAGTCAACTGAAAAAAAGATGTATGATCTAAGCAAGATTCAGCAGAAAGATTGGCTTTACTATGAGCAGCTCGGATAACCCGATGAAAAACTCTATGGGTGAGGGTTGCAAGGAAATCGAAGCAGTAGATAAACTTTAGGATTCTGTTTAGAAGTTCCAGATATCATCCTTTCATCTCCCAGCTGGCTTGCAGCAATCTAGTTATTGCTTATAAGAGAACTTGATCTACTTTGAAAAGAAGACCTTGATCTGGAGCCTCTGGAAACGCCTCTGAGCAATGCTGTGTTTATCACTCTTGGATAGTTTAAGAGCTCGGCAGTGGCCCATTTGAGATCAATCTTCTGATTTCAAGTTGGTTTATACACCACAATTGAGATGGCTGGGCCTGACTATTAAAAACTTGATGAAACCTGCCATGATTTTTCAATTTTTTGAGGCAAGCTGCTTAAATCAAATTAGGTGTAAATATACCTTGTCTGGTGGGGATATTGGATTCTCTGCTAAGCTATGATGATCTTATTTTAAAATATTTAATTAAGTTCGGTTTATGGGTTTTAATGTTGATCTGCTGACTTGATCCTATTTGGGTTCACTACAGCAGCTGGCCGGTCACATCTCCAATTTAAATGGCAAATTTAACTAACCTAGTTTAGCTAACCAAGAAAGAAGCTGGAACCGTTCTGTATGTAGCTCTTATAACCCTTGCAAGGAAACAGATTTTTTATACCATGGGTTGCTGAAGGCTTAGCGTTGTCGAGTAAGGCCTAACTCCTACTAAGGGGTCTGAATCCAAACCAAAGTTTGAATTTCTGTTTGAGGGTCTTGGTTCTGATCTTAAAAGATAGTTGATTGATTCTTATATATTTTTTAGCTCAAGGGTTGGACCAAGAGTTTAAAGTAAGATTTTTAACTCGTTTATTAAGACTTCGTTTTATTCCTGTCTTCAACTTTTCTTTGATGGATCCGAGAGATGACGGGGTTGGAGACTAAATTGAAGCTTCAATAATTAATAATAGGCAGGGGATTTGATTTGCTAGCAGTTATCTGGGATGTAGCCTGGACATCCAAACCCAGATCCAAGTTCCGACTGCTTCCAGCCAATGATCTGGAAGAACGCGTGGAAGACGCCCCCCACCCCTTCGCCAGCAATCAGGCCCGAGGCAAGTGAAATCCCCACCAGGTTCCAGTGGCGAGGGTTCTTGGTTGACCAGATGTACCCGATAAGTGCACCGATAAAGTTGGCCAGGGGGATGTAGGGAGCAGGGTTGACAAAGGCGATGCCGATGGCGTTCCAGTTGGGGAGGAGGTGGGCTTTGGACCGAAGGAGGGTGTTCTTAAGGACAATGGTGGCGATGGTCAGCATCGCAAATATTACGCAGGCCACCCGGCAGGAGGGAGGGACATTCTTTGATATGTCGCTGGTGAGGGCACGCGTAACCCCCGCCCAGGCCGCAACAGCCGGTGCCGGGAACTCGCAGTGCTCGCCCACTGCTGGCTCCTTCAGGATGCATGGGTAAGCTTGGCCAAACAGCATGAACAGCAATACTGAAACGACAATGCCAAACGTTGCACCGACCATCTGGGCGTAGAACTGGGAGCGGGGGGAGGCCCTGAGCAGATGGCCAGTTTTAAGATCACCCACCATATCCACTGCCTGAGAGGCACACGAGGAAGAAAGGATTCCAGCAATCAGATTATGGGTCTGCTGTAGGCGCACTGTAGGGGCAGGTATAGTGGCAAAGACAAACTGTGAAGCCTTTCCAATCACTCCAGTTGGGTTCATGTCCGTCTCCCCCGACGACTGGCAACCGATAAACGAAAAGGCAAACCCGAGCACGATGGCGACCACCCCTACTCCTAAGCTCATGTCAAAGTAGAAGTACACAACCGCCAGTGTCAAAACGCACGAGAAAGATAGACCACCCATCCACATCCAGGCGGCCACCTGCTCATCTTCAGTCGCGGGGTCATCTGCATTCGTTTGCAGAGTGGGCCTGGGCAGGCCAAGGAGAGGCGCCAACGAGTAGTGCAGCTGCATGAAACCCCCACGCACACCATGCCACACTGAAGAATATTGCATGGCCAGCTCTGTAAAAGATGCGCAAAGCATGATCACAATCCCTACCCACAACAGCCAGTACTGCGCCCGGGCCCCGTCTTCCGCAAGCCCGTATGGCGAATCATGAAGCACGTCGGTGCTTGGGATGTACATGAGCAGTGGCCCAAGAACAGCCCAAGCCAAAATGTCTCCAGCAAGGAAGGACAGAGCCGTGTTCATCCCCACCATCATCCCTGCGCCATAGAAGGCAGTTGAGATTTGAAACTTCCACTTCCACGTGACATCGATTTCGCGAAGCACAGACGCTCCTGTCACCTTGTACACGTAGTACAAGGGATGCATGTCCACCACAAATGGAACAAAGAAGGAGACGAGTTTATACCCCATGCTGCCCATGAAGGACCACAGGATCCAGCGGGCTTGTTCTTCGGCCTCCTTACCGTCACCGGTGTGGAGGGTACGAATGGTATGGGCAGCAGCTGTGCACGAGGGGAACACCAGTTTCTGCTGGATAATGAAGTATGTGCGCAGAGGAATGGCAAAAAACATACCATAAAACCCTGCCGCCAGCGTCCAAAGGAAGAACATCCCCCAACACTCCTCCAGCGCGGGCAGCAGCCCCAGGCGGAACATGGCAGGTACTCCAGCAACAAACCCTGCGGAAAGACCTCCCGCGGCTGTGGCGGCTGTCTGAACCGTGCAGTTCTCCTTCATACCAAAGGGCACCCCCTGGAGTCGACTCATGGCCTTTAAGAGGGTATACCCGAGGATGGCACCAAAGATGCTCGCGCCAAACGTCCACCCCGACTTGAGACCGAGATACATGTTGCTTGCCGAGACCACACACCCAAGCAGCGACCCGACAAGAGCTGCTCGCCACGTAAACTGGACATCAATCCCATCATCCTCAATATCTCCCTCTCTTAACAGAGGCTCTTCTTCATGTTGTAAATCACTCATACCAACCCTTCTGCAAGTAGCGGTCATTTAAACACCTTGTGTGACATGTGATGCTTCACTGCATGTTCCACTTAAGCCATCACGAAATGATATAATCTATTTAGCAGCTGTCCAATTAAAATACGACCCCCGAAAAAATCAACTCTTCTCTATAAAACCTAAACCAAAAGCCACCTTTTTTGTTTCATATTATCCTTCAGAAACCTTTTATAATTTCACCGCCCAAAACCTAACAACCATCGGACTAATAAAGGTTCCCATGCTCGGAAATAAATGCGCTTTTCTAAATGCACCGCCAGAAGCAAATTGCACGCCCCAAGCTTATCTTTACTTGGAACTGAAAAATTACATCTCTTTCCAAACACCCACTTGGACTTGTTCTGCTTCAACCATGCCAAATAAACCCCACTTGGTTCTATCCCGAGCGGTAAAAATTTCAAGACAAGCCTCCCTCTCACACCTCCAACTAAGCAACCATCCTCGATAGGTAAGTGTCCTGCTCCATGCGAAGCAATAACTCTATCTGCGACTGCATTGATCGAAGATAAGCATTCCGCTGAGCTGGCATAACTAACCCCATTGCCATGATTCCAAGTCGAAGCAGCAAAGTATATGCTCCACCATCGTTCCTTGACATCAGAAAAGCTTTCAATGCCATGCCCAGATTTATGAAAGTTCAGGGTTCATCAACAAAGCCACCCTTCAACCCCGCCATAACTGCATAGGCTGATTTCTCATCTTCCAGCCAATCCAATCAACGATCTCATATCGAGCTGAACAAGTATCCATCATACATTCTCTCATTGGGTTCACTTCCCACCAATTAAAGCATGGCATGTTTGATTTCAGCGTAAATGCTCCCCAGCCCACTCCAAAGGCTTGGCATATAAATATCAATCCTCTTAAAGTTCAATTTCCTTACATGCCCTAAACCATAATACCCAAAGATCAAATGGAGTCTACTCAACTGCCATGTCGGCCTTTCTCCGAGCGGAGTGGGTGGGATAACCCCGTGGCATTGTGATGCTATACAGGTGCCAGTCAAGGTCGTTAGCCAGCACACAGGCAAGGTACATTGCACTATTAACAGAAATGCTAGTATACCGATCTCTATAGCATTTTAAAAGAAGAAATGAGTAAATCCTTGCTTAAATAGGTTCCCAGCTTTCAGGATATATACCACATCATTAAACGAAATGGAAAATCTTGACAAAGGGGATCAACAACAGGCGTATACCCTAATAAGAACCGGGATCAACTCTGTACCTGACCAAGTACCTATTGTTATAAATGTGCTATTTTAGCAGAGTTACAAGGGGAAAATATTTATAAGCTAGATAATAATCTTTATTGAGAGATAGGGATTATATAGCTATTATGAATCAAGGATAACAGGAATATGATTGTGTTGATCACATGGTTGGATGGTGAGGGGGGTGGCTTGATCCTTATAATGAGTCAGGCGCCAAAACAAGTCATCCACCAAAAGTGATCAGCTTTTGTCCATGTTATTGTATTTGGTAATTCAAGTTGACTTCCTAGTCTGGCTTCAATTGGCCGGGTAATTGGATCACAGTTCACAAACCCGCTTACTCAGAACCTTGCTGGCAGGTCGAGCCTGCTGTTTTGACACCCCCTCCTGGCTGAGGGTCGGCCTCCTCTGGGAGCAGGTCATAAGGGAGGTCGTCGGGAGCCTGGGCGCCATACTGGACTAACTGTTGTTTGGTGGCGGGTAACTTGGTCTCTCATTGCTTTTGTCTTGCCTTGCAGGGTCTGAGGCAATCATGATGGAGGACCTTGTCCTGTTTACGTTTCCTGAGCCCTTGCACAAGGTAAGTGTTGTTGTTGTTTACCTTTAGGATGATGGCAGGACCAACTTTTCTGGTTGGAGTTTACTCTTGTTGGTATTCATGACCCAGACTTTGTCGCCAACCTTGTGTCTGTCTTTGATGGGGATGAAGGTCTTATGTAGACACTTTTCTTCCTTTTCTAATTGGTCGCTATTGGCCTATATGACCTGGGGATCTGAGCAGGGGAACCTTGTTTAGCACCTCTAGCTTGGGTCCCAATAGTGCTTGAAAAATGTTGGGTTGTGTTCCATAAACTAGCTTGAAGGGGCTTTTGCCAGTGGATCTGTTCACACAGGTCTGACATACAAGCAATGCAGTTGGTAGCTGCTTGTACCAGTCCTCAGGTCTCCTGGTAGTGAGCTTGGCCAGGGCTTGCACAAGGCTACCATTCAGCCGCTCTATGCATCCATTGGCCTGAGGGTGGTAAGGTGTTGTCACTGTGTGCTGGACCCCATTCTTGGTGAGGTATATGTTGGTATCTTCAGAGGTCAATTATTTGCCTCCGTCAGTTATCAGGAGTTCTGGCTTTCCAAAATTGCTGATGATTTCCTTTCCTATGAAGCACCATACGTGGTTGCCAGTATGTGTTTTAACTGCTTGGGCTACTGGCCAGTATGTGGCAAAATTGATGGCGGTGATAATGTACTTTTTGTTGTTGTGTTTTCCGGGCATAGGTACCACAATATCCAGGGCCCAAACTTTAAAGGATAGTTTTGTGTGGATAGGTAGTACTGACTTAGGTGGGGTCTCACTCTGCAAATTTTTCACACACCTCACACTGTTCCAAGACTTCTTGAACATCACGATACAAGGTTGGCCATCAGGCCTTGTGTTTCAGGAACTTGTAAAGGTTTTGACTCTTTGTGTGACCCAGATCTCTGTAATAGCGTAATATGGTATCCACTCACTGGTGTGTGGGGATGTATGGAATGGTTGTCCCATCAGACATATTCCGGTGTAGTGTTTCATAGATGTCAGCAAATAAGTGTTTGTTTTTGATGACGGTTTCTTTTGTGATATCTGTAGTACCAGGGGGAATCCTTTGTCTTTTGTGCGCAACACCAGGAGGGGCCAGTCTGGGTTGAGCCCATTCTTGCCCCTAGTGGCTCTGACGTATAGTCGTGACAGCGCATCAGCTATGGCTAACTCTGGTCCCGGCTTATACTGTATAAGCATGTTAAATCTTTCCAGCAGCTCCATCCATCTGGCTTGTCTGCGGGATAGGTTCACTTGGGTTTTGAAGTTGATGAGTGATTTGTGATCTGTCAAGGCTGTGAACTCTTCTTGTTGTTCCAAGTAGCAACACTATTTGACTAGGCAGTGTACAATTGCCAATAGCTCTTTGTTGTGTATGGGGTACCAGCACTCACCATCAGTCAGCTTGCATGATTCATAGGCCACAGGCAAGAAATCACCATGATTGTTTTTGATTCATAGTACTCCTCCAATGGATGCATCAGAGGCGTCTGTCTCTATTTGGTATTCCCCATTGCGCTTGGGATATTGGAGGACAAGTGCCGTTGTGAGTTTCTCTTTAAGACGCCTGAAGCAAAGGTCACACTGGGGGGTCAATACAAATTTGGACTTGGTGCCTGTTATGGCAGATAGGGGTGCAGTCAAAATGCCACAGTTGGGTATGAATTGTTGTACATAGGCAACCATTCCCAGGAAAGTGCAGAGTTCTGACTTGTCCTTGGGCGGCGGAATTTTGCAAATGGCCTGGACTTTCTGGCTGTCAGGTTTAATGCCATATTTCAAAACTATGTGTCACAAGAAAGGTAGTTGTTTGCGGAAGAACTGACACTTGGAGGGCTTGGCTAGTAGCTTATGTTGTGCTAGGGTGGCAAAGACTGCCTCTAGGTCCTTGTGATGCTGTTCTACTGAGGGACTGTAGACAATGATGTTGTCCAGGTATACCAGAGCATGCTTGCCAATGTGAGGTGCAAACACCTTGTTCATGAAGGTCACAAAGGTTGACAGGACGTTTGTCATACCAAAGTTAAGTACCACACACTTGTACAAACTGTATTTGATGCAGAAGGCTGTTTTGGGGATGTCTTCTTCCTTAATCTGGATCTGGTTGTAGCCTGCCATCAGGTCAATCTTGGAGAAGACTGTAGCACCACCCAAGGCATCAAAAAGGTCATTAATGAGTGGCAGTGGGTAGCAATTCTTGATAGTGACTTTGTTTAGGGCTTGGTAGTCTATGACTAGGTGTAGAGTACCATCTTTCTTTGCTACAAAGAATACAGCCGCACTAAAAAGAGACTGTGAGGGGCGGATAAGTCCTTTCTCCAACGCTTCCTTGAGATAGGAGTGTAGGGTGTTGTCTTTGTTTGGGGTCAACCTATAGATAGGAAGCGCTTTGGGTACAGCCCCTTTGAGTTGAATGGAGTGTTGGATGTGTTTTTCTGGTGGCAACCTGGGTAGAGCCTCCTTGAAGATTTCTGGGTGACAAGCTACAATTTTGCAATCCTGAGGTGTGGTGGTATCCTGGTGATCTTTGAAATGGATAATCTTGTACTGACAGGAGTCCAAGTCAATTGCCTTGAGGCTCTCCTGTTTGTCCAAGGTCTCCATGATACATATAAAGACGTGGTTGCGCAGGAGTTGGTCTACTAAATCAGGGTAGATTTGGTGGTTGACACCCTCATGTTTGATGGTCAGTACTGAGGTTGCTCAGTCTACATGAAGATTGTTCTTTCACAGCCAGTCAAGTCCCAGTACAATGTCAAACTTGGGAAAGTTGATGACAGGACCTTGAATGGTCAAGTGTAGGTTTTCTAGCATGACAGAGAAGGGGGCAGTTTCCCATGTCACAGCAATGTGATGTTCATTAGATAAAACCACACTTTTAATCTGCAAAGAATTAGTGACTAACTTGAACTTATCTACAAAGATGCTGTTGACCAAGGTTCAATCTGCGCCCAAGTACAGGAGAGCTGAGCCTGTGTAACTGCAAAAACAGAAAGGATAGGACATCAATTTATTTGGGTGTCTGGCAATGGTGTACAGTACTGAGTCTTCCAAGGGTACTTGAATCATTGGACATTGATCCACATCCTCAGGCCGTTATTCATTGTTGGACAAGTCAGGAATAGTCTGGGGAGAGCTTGGCTTGCTTAGTGCTCTCCCCAGGCTTTTCCCTTGTTTTGGTTATCTTGAGTGACAGTGACGCGAAAATGGGTTCAGTTTGATTGGCCATTGTTCCTGTTCCTGTGTCCATTTGAACCTGCGGGTTTGTGGGTTGCACTGCCATTGTTGTTCCCAGGAGGTGGTCTGTTGGAGCACCCAGCGGGGTGAGAGTCCTTGGGTTGTTCTCTTTTTCCTGTTTGTGCTTTGTGGAGGGCATTGGATGTTTGTTCTGCTTTCTCTGCCTTGCAGTATAGGCTTTGCAAGTTGGTTACTTGGTCCAGGTTCATGTGTCTCATTACATGCAACTTGAGGGCATTGTAGTACATGAGGTGGGTGGCTGGAGTATCAAAAGCCATATCAGAGGGAGCGCATAGTCAGAGCTCCTCATAATCACAGGTGAGCTCCTTTACAATGCCTGTCTGGGTCAAGCTCTTAAATTGGCAGATGATCATGAGGGCGGTGTCGTTCAGCACAAATATTGCCAGGAAATCTTGCTTGAAGGTGTCCCAATTCTTCTCAGTGTGTTCTTCATGCCACTTGTCACACCAGGTGCCAGCGTTGTGGGTCAGTCAAATGAAGATCTCTGCAATCCAAAATCTCTGGGGGCATTTCATCTGAGCCAGCTTGCTTTGGGCAGATTGAATCCATGCCGCAGCGTTGTTGTTGTTAGCTCCAGCAAAAGGTTCCAGCGCAGCACTTCAGAGCCTTTGAGCTATGTAGGCTGGCATGGTGCTTTTGTCAGTTGGACAAGGCATAGCGGGGGCAGCCTGGAAGAACCCTTGTGCAGACATGGTGTTGAAGGCAGAGAGCGGGATCACTATGTTCTGGTACAGGACAAATCCATCAGGTATTTTTGTACCAGGTGTGTATGGAGTCCAGTCTAGCAGGATGCCAGACATGATTCTATCAAGGATTTGTTGACCGCAGCGGGTACAGGCAACAGGAAGAATTTTACAAGATAAGGTATAATGGGAAACCTACTTCTGCTACCAATGTTGTAACTGTGCTGTTTTAGAAGAGTTACAAGGGGAAAATATTTAGAATCTAGATAATAATCTTTATTGAAGATAGGGATTATATAGCTATTGTGAATCAAGTATAACAGGAACATGATTGTGTTGATCACACAGTTGGATGGTGAAGGGGGGTGGCTTGATCCTTATAATGAGTCAGGCGCCAAAACAAGTCATCCACCAAAAGTGATCAGCTTTTGTTCATGTTATTGTATTTGGTAATTTGAGTTGCCTTCCTATTCTGGCTTCAAGTGGCCGGGTAATTGGATTGCGGGTCACAAACCCGCTTACTTGGAACCTTGCTGGTGGGTTGAGCCTGCTGTTTTGACACTATCAAGAAAAACCCAGGCACTGCACCTCCAGAGCTTCTGAAATGGATAAAATAAAGTCAGATCAGAGCAAACTAAAGTCATGCATGGAACAAAGCATACCTGGTAACATTTCTTTCAGCAATATCAGGGACAGGGAGCTGTTAATAACTCTAATGTGATACACTGGTTTCAAAGCTGGGACAGTAAGCAAAATAAACTCAGATTCAAGAAAAATTTACTCAGCTCCAAATCAAACCCAAGTATCTGTGAAAACCATACCCTCTGTTAACAGGGATTTGGGGTGTATATGGGCAAAATAATCCAGCAATTAACTCCGAACTCAAGGGAAATGATTGAGATGTGGTACAAAGATCATGAAATCACAAACAAAACGGGTTCATCTGTCCTTTGACATCAATATGTCTACCATGTAAATCAGCAACAAGATGCACCCAGTCATAGCTGGTCAAATCTCACACCAGAAACAAAGCTCAACAGAAAGCCAACCTGCAAACAAAGTCACACAGCTCTCATGTAAAGTGAGCTGAGATAAGCATGCTACCCAACTATCTAAAAGAACACCCCATACAAAGCATAGATCATAAAAATACTGTTCTGAATAACTAATTCTAAAGCTGGTTGGGTAATCCAAAGTGGTAATCAGGATATAGAACCCTGTTAACAGGCAGCTGAGCAAGGTATATCCTGATTTAATACCCAGATTCAGATAGGAAGCAACCCATAAAACCTGAGCTTTAACTTGATCTAGCTAGAGTTAGAACTTTGTTTCACAGTATAACAGAAGAAACACAACAACATACTGGCAACACAGCTGGTGCGCCCTGTGGTTGGAGCATCCCTAAAGGCCAAAAAATTGAGTGGGTGCAACACAAGCACTATCTCAGGAAGGAGGTAAGAGAGTGATGAATACTGTTGGAGTTGTTCAGAAAAAAACAGCCAGTTCACAGCACACAGGCTGAGAGAAGGTCAAGTGTGAAGCCATGTATAGTTAACTATCAATGATGATCAGCCATACCAATAGTGGATTTGTCAATGCTGCCCACAATGGGTTGTTCCGCCACACCAAAGGCAAAAGAATAAGATTGATAAGTCACACTGGATGATTTACTGCCGGTAAATCTCTCCTGCCACCTATATGCTTCCAATAAATCTGAATGCCACCACTTACCGCCAGTAAATACCATTGATTGTTCTTTATTGCCAGTAAATAATGCCACCACCAATTCCCACAAAAACAAGTCAACACTAATACGGGTTCATGTTTATTACTCCCAACCCCCTCAAGCATGATTGCCACAAGGCCCCACATAGGTGGGCGCTGCTCACCTTACACTACTAATGGTGCAAAAGGGACATTAACTGCCAGTAAATCCCTAACCCAGCTCACAATCTGAATCATTGAACCGGATCAAGAACTATCTGCCATTAAATCTGACCTGTTATCCGCTGACCAAGCCCCCATGAATTCTACTGTCCAATCCCAAGTGTTTCTCCCCTATTAGGTCAATAATAGGGATAGAGCGCTTGCCACTCTTGCACATGGCAGGTGCACCCTTCCATTAAAGGATAATAAAAGCTATGTGGGCAAAGAAGGGTTCATGTGAAGGTATATATTTTGGGTAGTTTTGCAGGCGGGGCTAATTTTGGCCAAGAGAAAGTTTAGTGGTTTTTGACAGGTAGAGGCTTAGTAGAGAACATTGGCTACTAGGGGAAGTGATGAACCAGCCCAGAAGGGAACTGTGGCTGCTGTGGGCTAGTTGGTTGTCCTCACCCAGCAGGGAATAATGGTTGCTAGGGGTGGGGAGTGGACTACCCTGGTGAGTAACACAGGCTACCAGGGCTGGTTGATGATGTGACCCTGGAAGGTAACACAGGCTGCCAGGGTAGAAGAGTGTGTCAGCATGATAGTCTTCTTGGCTACCAGGGCTGTAAGTTTTGGACCCCTGGAGGGTAGTGTGGGCTTCCAGGGAGAGGAAGAGCTCTGAGGGCTCTATGTACCCTAATACGCTTATAGAAGGTCTGTGAGCAAGCACTCTACCTAATGTACTGGTAGGGTGTCCTTGTCTATGTCCCTATGAGAGCTTTGGGGAGATCCAAAAGTGAGCATTGAAGGGCATATATTTGCTCAGAGGTGTCACCAAGGCGGTTGCTCAGGGAAGCAGCTGCAAAACTTGGTGTGATCAGGCCTCTGGGAAGTAAAGCTGATTACTTTACAACTGAAAGCCCAGACTTAATCACCTGGGTGAGTAAAAACAACAGCATAGACTTAGATGATATATGGTTGGATGACCTAAGTGGATTTCCACTTGCAAGGGCCCAGTCAAACACCAGTTCAATGTAGACTCATGCCTGGGTCTACAGGTTCTGGTAACGGGGACTGAGATAAAGAAATGAGGTGGTTAATAGTTTGTGATCAGCAGGGAAGCTTAGTAAGAAGGACTGTATGATCACAGCAAAGACTAGTTGAGGGACTATTAGTTCAGGTTGAAGTTTGAAACCAAAAATGGTTCATTGTGAAGATGAAACTAAGGTGGTTCCTAGTGAGGATGAGCTGAAGGGTTAAAAATCATGATGCAGGAGTAGCTGATAATGGTGCAGAAGTAGCCAGAGGACTGATGATGAAGATTAGCTGTGTTGCAACCAAGTTTCCAGACTTTTCTGCTAACGTATCTCACAATACATAGGGGGCGCTCAACAAGTCACCCCTTGATGTATCCAATGACATGAGCCAATCTGATGACAATATCAAATGACAGGCACTTCATCCTAATTAGAAGTGCTACCAATTTGACCTGCTGATCTCTGCACAAAATTATTCCTCGGCTTCAAACCTTACATGGAACTTCCCACTATACCACCCCCTTGTGGCCTTGTGGCTTTCCCCATTAATATATATAAGTGAGTCTATCTGTCTGTCTGTCTGTAAGGTCACCTCAAGTGGCCTCAAGCTGTAAGAGATTTGACTGAATTAATTTTTACTTAAATTTGATTTTAAAAGTTGATTGTTAATCCACAAGCTCAATTTGGCTCATCCTTACATTCAATCCCTTACATACATCTTTGAGAGTACACAGATTGAGTTCAGTGGAGTGTGGGCTAAATCATGTTGAACTGAAATATAAGCCACTTGAACTTTAATAAATTTGTATTTGATTACTTGCATTTTAAATTAGTGGCTAATCCTATTCAACCATATTAAAGTGGCTTATCTTTCTAGATTACCCAACTCTAGAATGGGTGGATTAAAACTGGAAGAGAAGCAGCAATTGTTTTAGATTGTTTTACATGATTGGATGGTTATGCTCTGTGCTGACAATAAAATTGATGACAAAAAGAGAGCTTAGTCAATTTAAAGTGATACAGTTTAAACTATAAATATAAATATTAGTTTAAAGAAGGAGATGGTTGGCTTGGACATTTCTAAATTCTTATTATTCATTTGAAATAATAGAATATTCCAATTGGATGCATCACCTGATCCAAGTGGCTGCATATTGTTCAGAGTAAACCTTGCTTGACACAGCTTCATCCCAAAAGAACATCGGTGGAGTAAACAAGCTATGACAACATTGTGATTCAATATAGTGATTTTCATGAAATTTAGAGGATGTAGATCAATTTTTCAGATGATTCCGATCAAAATGGTACCAAACATGATAGCTCTAGCTGCTCTAGATGCTGAGATATTTAGTAAAGTACTGCAATCGGGTTCGCGTCATAATCAAAGACTCGGACTCGATTTGATATTATCTAAATTACTTTTAATACACACTATAAAAACTAAAATCAATGTATCTCAGTGAATACTAAGCCGATTTTGATGTCCAATAGCTTATTTAAAAGCTGCAGATCAGCTCTACATTTTTAAAGCCCTAAAATTTAATTACTAAATTTTAAAATAATTAGTTTAGCCTTACTAAACTTAATAGTGATACTATACTTATTTAGGTTTAGTTTTTATTTATACTTGGAGTATACAATTTTAATTTTAAATTTAAATAAATATAATTGAAATTACCTTTTAATAAAGCAATTAAATAAAATTTTAATTAAACATGCAATAAGTAATACAAGCCTAAAAAGACAATAAAATAAATTTAATTGATTTATTAAATTCAACTTTAATGCTGTCCTTGGACGGGGCAACTGCCTAGTATAGTATATTAATCACAATATTCTACAATAAACAATACCTTATTCTATTCATTCTTGTCCTTTCTATTGGACTGTTGTTTCCACAATTCAAATACTGAACTCTCATTAGTTCAGTTGCAACAGCTGTTTGGAGACTGGAATGAGCTGTTTGCAGACTAAGATGGACTGTTTGCTGGTTAAGCTAGAAAGCTGGAAAGTGTGGTTGAATAACTGGTAGAAGGACCAGAAGATGTTAGTGCAGGACTAGCTATGGGTCTAGAAGATGACTTAGAAGGACTATCCAGACTGAATATGGAAGCAGGAATGCTGATTTTGGTGTCTTAGAGAGGAAATATTAAGAAAAGAAGCAGTTGAAAAAGGATTAAATACTGCCTAAATATGATGGAAAAGAATTAAGTATCATATAAACAGAAAGAAAGAGGAGAAAAAATGACTTACAGTTTTTAAAACTGTAAATTTATTAAGTTGGAATTAAGTAGGAAGAAGCCAGAAAGAGGCTGGAATTAGGACAGAGAAACTGTGAAGGCAAATAAGCAAATTTTGCCAAGAACAACTAGGAGAGGCAAAAAGGCAAGCAACAGGTGAGTTCAAAGGCGCAAAAAATTGAAGAAAATGTGGAGAAACTTGGAGAAACATTGAAGAATCAAGGGTTTGAAATTCCCCTAGGTAAAACATATGCAGAAGCACTCAAGATTTTCTGGGGAAACGTGACAAGAATCACAGCAAAACTGTTCAGAACACAAAGCAGTTGTTTACCCGGAGCAAGATAGCTTCAGGTTTGAACCATAGTCAAGAGCAAGTCATTTGGGTAAACTGTTTGGCAAAACAGTTGATTTAAGGCGTATTATTGGCTGCAAGCCGGAGTCTATTTAATCAGTGTTTTGAGGGCTTTAACTTGAGAGTTAAAGCCTAAAAAACAAGAGGCAGAAGCAGAAAATTCAGGGCTTTCATTGGCTAAAGTAAGTTTTAAAGTTTAATATATTGTAGAGAGAGAAAAACCAGATAGTTTAAGCTTTTGGAAAACAAGAGTTCTGAGAGAGATTTTGGTCTGAAACAAGGAGCTATAAAAGGGGAAGCTGTCTGAGACTCTTCAGGGACTGGTTCAAGTGGGTTACAAAGGCCACAAGGACTACAGAAGGAGCCCAAGACCAAGGTAAAGGTGTCCAAGACCAATTAAAAGGAGTCCAAGAGATTGTTGGAGGACCCCAAGTATTGGCAAACCTATATTGTTTCCCTTCCTCAGGAATAGTATCAGAATGTTTCTAAGGGGATCTTTCTTCTGACCAAGAATAAAGGCCTATTACAACCCCTGCCCAAATTTCTAGTGATTAGAATACAAGCCCAATGAGTGAGCTACCCCATATCTTTTACCCTAGTCAAGGGGAAGAAGATACCTATTGTCAAAGTTGTAGGAGATTTGCCACCAGTAAGTCTTCCCAGGAGGAGTGGGAGAGATCAACTAGGCATCTTGAGATGACAGATAGGGGGAGGGAGTTTATAGGAAATGAATTTACTAGGTTGTTGCAAGAGTGGTACAGGCCCACAGAGGGGCTGGCACCCACTGAAGTGCAGGTGCATGGTGGGTGTTGGGAATTTTACCAAGCAATGATGCCAATTATGATGGAGCCCACAGATTGGGATTGCTACAACCAAATCCATAAATTAGTAATACAAAATGCAATGATACTAATTATGACGGAGCTTGCGGATATGAATTGCAGCTATCAAATAACATAAATTAGTAGTATAAATTATATGCATATTGGATCAGTAGTAGTCTGCTGACCTGAGCCTTAAACTAGCCAATGATAAGTGCTGCCACAGCACTTAAGTGATATGTAATTTGCCACCACAGCACTTAGGAAAATACACAGGCGCCGCAGCACTGTTTAGCAACTGGATTAGGTGCCAAGGCGCCAAACTACTTTTACGTCAAGCGCCGCCGCGCTAACTGAAAATTATTGCAAGCGCCACAGCACCGCCTAGCAAATATTGCAGGCGCCACAGCACCGCCTTACTTTTACATCAAGCGCTGGGGCGCTGGGTTCAATTCCCCATAATCTCAGATTTCCTAAATTGACTATATTTCTAAGCAGCCAATGTGGAGACAACAAATTAAGCATAATGAATGGCCCCAAAATATACCAAACCCCCATGCCAGCAAGGACCACCTGTGCTGGGTGAAACAATTAAATCATATTGGTTGGCGTGTTCAAAACAGCCAAACCTAGATTGCTAATTACCCAAAATAAGTGTGTGTTGAAATGTCCTAGAAGATATTGCCAACAGCTCAGGGAGACGCTCCCCAAGAGAGTATAAATACTTTTCCCCTAATAATAATAAAATACTTTTTGACTTATTAAAAAGTGCTTCTGCGAGATCAGAAGCCAACTCTCAAAAGTAATTATTGATTTCTCTTCCTATACGTTCTTCTGCCATAATAATAATATTCTCACATATGACAGGATTCAAGTCAAGTACTCTGCTCCCCATTACAGAAATGAGTTGCCCCCATACACCCAGCGCAACAAATGGGCCATTATTTGTTAGATTAATTTGTTTCCTATTAACTGTGCTACTTTACACTTTAAAATTTTGCTTTAATTTTCTTATCAATAAATTTAAAACATTACAACAATTTTATTAAAATAAATCTTATTTAATCCTTATAATATAAAAACCCATATTAAATTAATCATTTTCTACTTACAGCTAAATTAAACTGTATTAAAAGCTAGTAACAATCTTATTTCATATACCATTATTTCTTGAAAGCTGATTGGTACAAAATGACATCATTCTAAAAAGAGCAACATAAAAATACTTAAAAACCAATATGATGCTTTTTGTTGGAAATTAAATTGTTGCCTAAAATCTTAGCTTTTTTAAAAATATTTAATTTAAAATATAATGATTTTTGAATCCCTCTTTTTTAAAAGAGAGCAGATATCTTTTTTGCATACAGTAGTTTTAAAAGCTATGGCAACAAGCAAAAATATCATTGATCCCTCTCCCCGCAAACCCAGAGAAACATGTTATTGACACTGGAACAGCAAACCTATCTGTAAGCAGCTTATCATTTGACAGAAGCACAGTGACTACATTGAGTAGAGATCAACCACCTGTTGTCCATAAGACTATTGAGCTGTCCACATCACCCTGTGGAATAGTTCCTGCCATAGTAGTCAGGCCTATGAAGAATGGAAAGCATTGCTGTGTGTTAATTAAGGATACCTTAAACTCAGTCACTAAGGCTGATAACTATCCCTTGCCTTTATCAGCGAGATCTTGGCATCATACACCAGCTGCAAGTACTTC